>JBCAUA010065073.1:0-11191 GCA_038406235.1 Peronia verruculata
TCACAGTGATTTTTTAAAAAGTGTGTCAAAATGCTGGCAGTCTATGGTCGGCCGGGCCTGAAACCTCCGGCAGTCAGTGTGTTAAAAGATGCTTCGGACCTTTGAAGGGTAAGATATAGCTGAATGGCACAATATACCTGGATCAGAACTGACCAGGCCAGACTAAGAACTGTGTATATAAGTGCTATGGGACTAGTGTTATATTTATTGAGCCAGTTTGGAAGCTGTGAACTTAAGTATGAATATAATGTTTAATGTTGGAAGTCAGTAATCAAACCTGGAGATTGTTGAACAGGCCAAGAAGCTACTGTCTAGTATGGAAAATTTTGTTTGTATTCTCTCTGCCTCATTAAAAACAGACAAAATCCAGTGCAAAATATATTAGAGCAAAATATATTTTTCCTTGTCCTGTCCAGGTAGGCATGTAGCTAAACATTGTTTTCATTCTTGTGCAGGATTTTAGCAGGAAAAAACAACACAATATTCTAACAACAACAACAACAGCAAAAAAATGAACTCCTTTACAAAAAATCTATTCACTTAATTGTTATTGCTCTCAGATATTGATGATCTTTTTTTTTTCTTACCTGCCTGCATATTTCTGGAGAATTGTAGCCTCATCTTTATTTAGGTTGGAATTAACACCATTTGAGAACAAAATAATATCCTCCTTTTGAAGCATTTGTTATTTCTCAGTTTGCCTAAATTACCATGCTCTTTCATCCCATATCTGCATATTTTGGCACAGATTTTTCAGCCCTACGCCAAATTTTGGTTGCGACCGCTATGTCAGCTGCTGTTCTGCCAAGAAGTTAGCGGCCAGGGCATCACCTACTTTGCTGTTGATCTTATTGTCACCATGTTAGGCTGGCACACCACAGCCATCCCAGAGGTGAGCGTCACAGTGTGTGTGAACTAAACATGAGCACACAGCAAAACTGTCTGTGGAAATGTAAAAGTTTCACAGCCAGTCGCAATGAGTCACTGGGCTAGAACAGAGAAATCACGCTTTGAATGTGATGAGGAGGAGTCAAATATCAAATTTTTTTTTTTATTGCAGAAATTGAAAGTACATTCATTTCTGAACAAGACACTATCAGTCTTATCCTTGACTTAAAAAATATTTCTTCATTAAAATCGTTTTTTGTGAGGTGGATATGTAGAGTTACACATTCAACTGTTCATTCAAACCCAATTTTCTCAGAATTTCAGTCATTGCTGGAGGGTCCCCCTCCGTCTATTTAAACTGCAATATCTCTGGCTAGAATAAAGCTAGTTCAAAACTTTTTTCACCGTCTAAAAGAGTATGAAATAAGCTTTCATATGATACCAAAAAAACCCCATATGGTGAAAAATCAACACGTCTTATTTTGACTGGCTGCTAGACAAATGACCTTAAGGTAGAAGAAGATATATATCTGTCTGAAAAAAGAAATTTCTTTCATGTTTGTTGAAAGAAGAGTTGGCCATTAAAATATTCACACTCTCATGCTTCAGAACAAGATATGAATATGAGATAAAAGAACAGAAAAGAAAACATAATATAAGATCATCTTTTTCTTTGTCTGGAAAAAGAAATTCTGTTCATGCTTGATAAAGCACTCGAATGATTCCGAACAGGGCAGAGCCCAAAAATATCATAGCAGCTTAGTAAGTGTATCACTAATAGTAGAAATACATTTCTGTAATGGTTTCTCTATTCCTTTTTTATATACAACAAATGCCTGCATTTTTTTTTTTCTGAATATTTCAGTTGATTATATACATGGAAAAGGTGCACAGTCTTCCCGAACAAGGTTAAGCTTTAATACCGGTCTCCTGGTATAGGGCACTTATGTAACCCATGATTTCTTTTAACATTTTTATTCACTTTCCTCGTACCTCGATTTATTCTCCATTTATCATGCGTACGTGTTATTCCCACCCAGTCAATGAGAAAACTTAAACACAAATTTATAAGTATGCTTGACTTCAATGAGAAGGTAGATCAGTTACCACTCCTCCGTGCTACAGTATCCACCTCTGATGTTAAAATCCCCAAGGTTAATGAAGTCCTGTTCTCCAAAGGAAGCCCACTTAGATTTTTTTCCACATTTCAGAAGTATGCATGGCATAATATTGTATCTGTTTCTCTCAAATATATGTTGTCCTTCCTCATGAATGTCTCATGTCTTGACAGAATGTCTTTGTATTTCACGACTCCATTGATATGGAGTGGTATCATCAAAGTTTTTTTTTAAATTGTTCAGTCAGTTTTTAAAGGACTTGATCAATGAGTGTGTCACCTGCAACTCCAGAATATTCTCTTTTCTGAAGAATTTTTTTTTCCACAGGATTCAGTTGAAGAACGGGCTATGGCCTCACGAGTGGTGAAGATTTTGATGGGCAACATTTACAATCCTAATCGACAAGTTTTCCGCAACAATCTGGAGCTGCTGAAGACTCTTCTGGAATGTTGGCACGACAGAGTGGAGATACCATATGAGTAAGTGGATCACTAATGAAAGTTTTACAATAACAAGGAATTTTTATCGTTTAAAATGTTCTCAGGTTTTCTCACGTCAGTGGAAAAGAAAATAAAACTCAGAATTTTCTTTTGTATTTTGAAAAAGAAATACCCTTATAATGTTACATTCACCTGCTGTTCCTTATAAATAGACTTCGCAAACTGAGAATTTTAATTAGCAGTTTTGTGAGGGAAAAGTAATACTTCAACATGAGCAATATATGGCTGCAGTTTTTGGTTGTCAAAATGTGCGAAGCGAAAATTGGAAGGCTTTACATAATTGCAGTTTCAATTTTTTATTTGGGGTTTCAGGATGAGCTGTCAACACCAAAAATATGAACTTATTTCATTTAGTACATCGTCATTTACTAACAAATAAGGGACAATCACTGTTTGATGAGATAGTTTGTTTCCTTAGTCATTCATTGGCATCAGTACCAGATTTCGAATGATATAGCTATGCCTTTACTAAAACTAAGTAGATTAATATAGAAATGTCTAGAGATTAATCTAATCGAAGCTCACTCATTATCTGAATTTTCCCCATAACAATACACAACATGGTAAGAAATTACGTGGCTTGAATGCATTTGGACTTTAACTGTTTTTCTCTGGAATATTAATAAATATTCTTTGCGACATGATAAAATTGGTTATGCCGTAGAATCGCATATTTATTTCACAGGCAGATTTAACTAGAATGAGACAGTTTTTGCACGCTTCTCCAGCGAAGTGGAGGGAAAGAAAAATCATCTTTCATTTCATTCCAAATTCAATTCAAAGTTTAATACAGATTTTTTAATTTTTTTTTTCTGTTGCTTTCATGTGAAATTTGGTGTCTTGGCACATGGACTGATTTCATCATGTTGCCTGCAATATCACACCTGTATACCCAAGCAATATCACACCTGTATACCCCAGAAATATCATACCTGTATACCCCAGCAAAATCACACCTGTATACCCCAGCATTATCACACCTGTATACCCCAGCAGTATCACACCTGTATACCAACAACTGTTTCTGCTGATACGTTCAGAGTTAAAGAAGACAACTCAGTTAATCACTCAGTTAATCAGTTGTTTAATTTGCTTCTCCCAGTGTTGTATACAGTCAGTTCAAGACCAATGAACCAAAGTCTGCCAAGGCTGCCACAGGGATCCAAGTGCTGGGTGTGGTACTTGCTGGAAAGTTCCAGCCTTATGGACCCTCTGCACCTGTCAGCCGGGAAAGGTAAAGCAACAAAATGAGAAAAATTTTTAGCATACATATGTCTGAAAATAATTTACCATGTAATTTCATCGTTTGTCACCTTAAGTGCATGACAATTTTTTTTTTTTTTTGTTAAAGTAAAAAAAGGAGAATTCATCTTTAATATCTGAAAAGTTTTTTGTTTTTTTTTGTCATTGATTGTCATTATTCAGTGAATGGAGAAAAAGAATCCACAGCTAATGAGCGAGAACAATTTGTCAAGTGTGTCCACTAAATATTGAATGACCTTGCCTTGCTCTCTCTGTTTATCGATTGTGTAGTTTTGTGTACAATTATAGAAATAAACATAAATTCCAAGATGACTAAAAATATTAGTTATTGCAAAAGTATCACCAAATTTAGAAAAAAAAACTAAGTAATTTCAATATAAACATTTATGTCAATTTTTTTCCCTGCAAGAATAACTAAATGGTTGTTGTTTCCACTGAAACAAATTCAGACATGAGATGGAAATGAAAATATGAAGGAAGGAAAATTACCAAGTTTGAATAACAAAATTTGTGATACATGAACAAGTTTATGTTCATATGCAATACAATAATTTCTTCGTCTCTCTTCATTGCCACCAGTTATCTGAGCACCCTGATTACACTCATGAATCATCATCTCAAGATGGTTTACGCCGCCACTGCTGAAGTGGTGGGCCTGATTCTTCGTCGCCTGGCTGATGTTGACAAAGAGACCGATGGATTCTTCCATGACAATGTGGTCGCCCAGCTGACGGGACTGGCAAACGCCAAGGCCGACAACTTCATCATCTGTATACACAGTATCCACAAGAGTTATCCTCCTATTACTGAAAGGTATGGTAGCACAGTGGTGAATGCCATAAGTACATTTTCATTTTATTCAGTTTGTAGCATCAAAGTGATTTTAGTAAGGTGTAGCACAGTGGTGAATGCCATAGGTACATTTTCATATCATGCAGTTTATAGCATCAAAGTGACTTTAACCTTTGAAGTGTCAAGTAGGCCGATCTGCCGAAGCTCCAGGTCATAATATACATTACCTATTGAGTGATTTTCTAGATAGCATAATAATGTATAGTAACAAGATGTCCATCTCATACTATCATTCACATCTAACCTAACATTTCTGGAATTTTAGTCAGTATTAGTATGGAAACATTGAGGTTGTATACTGTGACATTTCTAGGGTTAATAAGGTCATTGCTTAGTAGGAAGAAATTTTAAATAAAATCCACAAAAGCTATCTCCCTCATAAATGAAAGATGCAATAAAATATGGTTTCAATTAATTCGACAGATAACATCTTAGTGTCGTTATCACATTTAGAAGTTTTCTGTCATAATGCAAAAAATGTTCAATATTTTAGAAAACTCCTTTACAAGATAAAACAAGGGGAGAGAAAGAGAGGCATTTCTGACAAGTTCAATAATTAGATTTGTGTAATTCTTGAAGACCCATAGCAACTCATAAAACAAAACGATAATATCGTTCTTACGACAGTTAAATGGTATAGCCTTGAAATTAGATTAATTGTGCCGACCAAATGTTTGTCTGGCTTGAGAACCTGTGCTCTGAAAGTACTTTCTCAAGTATAACAGCTAAAATGTTTGGAGCTTTCAGTCTTTTTTTTTTTTTTTTAGGTCATTCTTAATCTTGTATGAAACATTATTCTGCACCGTGGAGGATTTGAAAAAAAGACCAAAAAAAAAGCGAGAGTTCATTCTGATCTATGTAGATTTCTCACTAAGTTACTGCTTGTTTCTTCCTGACCTGCATGGCCAGGAATGGCTGTGAGAGAGAGGGAGAAAGAAATACAAAGATTTCATTATAATTTTTGCAGATTTCTCAACAAGTTGCTGTTCATGCTACCGAGCTTGCATGGACAGTTCCGAGCCCAGGCATTGGAGGTTATCCAGGGTCACATTGACAAAGTGGAGAAGGGCTTCATGGAGATAAATAGTAAAGGTTTGGTGCAGTTCTTGACACACAGGTGAGGCTTCAGTAGACATCGTTAAAACAAAAATGTGGCCTTTTTATGATCAACCTTTGCTTCAGTTTTTGATAAACAGCTAAGTTCATCCTGGATATTGATAGACAGTGAAGCTAAGTATTCAGCAAGTTTCATATCCACAGCAACGATTTCCCATCTGTGGTTGGTGAGACATCAGTGTTGGACACTCACAATTAATCAGATTTAGAGACAATAATGAGTCCTTTTTCCAGTCAACAGGAAAGGTTTTCTAGAGTTCTTGACTCACTTGAAGGCTCCAGTAAAGAAAATAGTCCAATGTATCTTCATTATTACTTTAAGACATTTGCTCATGAAAGAAGGGAGAAGGTGAACTACAGTACTGGAGTGGTGATGCTGGGTCAGGTGCCCTTTTTGAGATCAGCAGTAAAGACTCTCTTTAAAAAACATCAAGGAACATGATTAAAAGACATATCACAGACAAATCATAGCAAAGGTTTTCAGTAATTCTTGATGTTCAGGTCAGAAATCTGTGGATATTAATATTAGGTATATTGATATTAGGTAAGTGATAAAATGACCCCTTCATTCAAATCAAGAACAAAGATTTGCTGTAGTTTTTAACCCACAGCTGAGACATCTGTAGAAAAGGTTAAGAGATATAATAACTTATTTTTTCAGAACAGCGGAAAAGGTTTCCTTCTGTCGCTTCAGATGGTGATACACTGTTGAGATATCAGTATGGACATTGACGAGAGAAAAGTCTTTTTGTTTAGGCTGTGAGCTCCTAAATTGGAGCTGAGTAACTACATTGAGTTGTGAACTATGAATCATATTGGTAGAAATTCTGAAGTACAGATAATCTGTATCTACAGAGATCTTGCACTGTATTGATGATTCTATCTCCTCAGGGATCTGGATACCCAGCTGATCTCTCTCAAAATTGTTGAGGCTCTGAAATCTAAGATGAAGGGGTCAGAACTACTGTTAGTATTGCCGCCTGTTGTCGCCTTCTCCACTCATAGCAATCCAGTATGTCGGCGGACTATGATGGACATTCTCATGTGGGTGTATGACAACTATCGGTAAGTCAAAATGTACAAGTATTGTTGTTATAGCCCAATCCAATAAGTGAACAAGACATGTCGAATTTTTGTTTATCATTTCCCAACTTATATGACAAACTTCTTATTTTTCTACGAAGGCTGCCTAGACAGGGCAAAATTGACGGCAAGACAATTTTTAAGTGTTAATAAATTCAGTTGGCAGTTCACTCCCACCATGTACTTTGAACTAGTGCCAATTACCATGAAACATAAAGAATAGATGATATCCGAATGTATTGTTGTGTTGAAATCAGTTAATTATTTTGAGTATGTGATTTAATAGCTGTCCCCCATAGTATGTCTCTTTTAATTCTAGTCACACCACAGTTTTTCTTAGGGTACAAAGGGCAGAGTGCTTACCAGTCAAAAGGTTTAATGAATGCCTTCTCTGAAGTTCATATCAGATTAGTCATGCTTGAAATCTACATGTCAGGAAGAGAGTTCATTGGAGAGCTCTTTAGTTAGTGAAGCATGGATTCTTTACAAATGATTTTTTTCAAACTCTCTTTTTCTGTGCTTCCATTTCTATATTGTACCAAATCAGTCTTCTCTTTTTTTATTCGGCCTTGACCTCACATTTCTAGGTACTTTTTGGCTTTCCTGTGGACTTTGCTCCCTGTGAATTTTGAGTTGGGCTTCTCCTGACAATACTTTACGCGGTTTTTTAAGGGCACAGTCAACCCATTGGCATTTATGTTTCTTTGGTTTGTTTTTGATTGGTTTCTGAATTGTTTTTAGTTTTAATAAGTCTTTGTTGATTACTATGTTCATCCAGTGGATCTTTGTAATGCTTATTAGAAACTTAATCATGAAAAAGGAAAGCAAAATTTAGAGAACCACAGTTCTAGAATGTTAATGCTAGTAGAAGTTATATATTGTCAGTTGAAATCTCTGTGTTTGTGTGTGGTATTTGTCACACAGGGAGGAGACTGATGCTGACAGCATCCAGATCATGACTCTGACCAAAGAAGCCCTGCTAAGAGGTCTGTGTGACGAGGATATGGCTTGCAGGTGAACACTTGTTTGTTTTCCACAAAATATACTTTGAAATGTATGTTTCATTTTCTTTCTTTCTTTCTTTCTTTCTTTCTTTCTTTCTTTCTTTCTTTCTTTCTTTCTTTCTTTTCTTTCTTTATTCATTTTAATTCATTTATTATTTATTTCTCATCCTTTATATTTCTTTTTTTTTCTCTCTCTCTCTCTCTTTTTCTTCTGTCTCGTTTCTTTCTTTTTGGTTTCTTTCTCTGTTTCTATTTTAGTTTTTCATCTTTGCTTCTTTCCTCTCTTTCCATCATATGCTACTTTCATCTTTTTCACTATTTTTATCTCTTTTTCTATTTTTCTCAGCTCTTTCCTTTCATACTTCATCTGTTGGAATATTACAGACTGCTTTGCCAGAACTTTTGGAGCAGCAACACCCGCCTCCCCGTGAGCACACTGGACCGTACCGTGTCCATGCTGGAAGCCATGTACTCTCCAAATACAGAGCCTCATTTCCTGGCCTATGCCACAAACTTCCTGCTAGAAGCCACTTCAAAGTCTCCAGACTACCAGAGAGCTGTCTTTGAACATGCTCTCAGTGAATGTAAATTTCAGGTAGGTTCTCAACAACAAAATGTCTATCGAATATGGAAAAGCAAAATGCTAATGAAGAAAAATAAGTGATCCTTGAAGATATAAGATATAAGATAAATTAATACTTATACCAACATCTCTTTACTCCTTGTGGAACATAGTTCCTCTATAGTAGTTGCGCATTTATTTCAGTCTCTGGTGATCTTCTTTATAACTTCTCATTTTCAGTAGGGGACTTTCAGTTCTATGTGCAGGCTCCACTTCCAAGTTTATTTAGGAATCCAGGTTTCCTTTTCTCTTTCAGATTCCAGTCAGTAGCCTGTGGAGTGACATTTGCTGGCTGCTTCCCATGTTTACTCGACCCAGCTGCCATTAAATTTTTTTTTCCCCTAATCTGTACCTTCATATATTTTTATTGTCTTCATAACTAAATCATAAACAAGAAGTAAGCTATTAATTATTAAAAAAAATAGACAAGATTATATCCAGTCATTATAGCTTCAATCATGTAATCCTGTGATGACGTCAATGAAAGTCACTAAATTACAACTTATTGTTTTTAAAGCAAAACTGTTGTAACCAGGTGATCAAAACGGACTCGGTAGCCTTTTACATTCTAGTTTTTCTTTTCAGTCAATCAAATTGCTTCATTTGATTTGTTTTAGGACATTGAATTAAGCCCAGAAGATTGTAGATCTAGATTGTAGACTCCAGGAGAGAAAGTTACATACTAGGCCTAGTGGTTTCTGGAGGTTTATAATCAGGGTTAAATTTGGGCTTAGGGTTAGGATTAGAGTTTCTTAAAGTACTCTGGAACATTTGATTACAATATTAAGACTACCTGTAGCAAAAGAAATTGGGACTATTTTGACTATTAGGTAGCATTAATCTAGTCCTTTTAAAGTCATAAACTATAAATTGGCCACTGAAAGTGATTGTCCTTGCTTTTTATATGTTCAGTTTCACAATACCTCCATTACTACAGTAACATCTTTGGGTGATGTACTCCCCACTGCTAATCTGTGACAGAAATGGAAGTTGGGGCCATGAAATTATCAGTAATACATTAGTATAAATTCTGATGAAAATTTGTGACAGTCAATTAGAAATTCTTTTTTTTTTTTTGGCTGCTTCCAGGATTACTCAGTGCATTCCTCCTGGCGCCAGCGCCACGCGGTGATGACGCCACTGTTTGCCAGCACACTGGCCAGCCAGTCCCAGGACATGATGGATGATGAAGACAGTCTGGACGGTGGTGTGAGAGCCACACAGGACGCTGCTCAGTTCACAGCAACCATGGATGTAGCAGGTCATTGCTTCTGTTCTTCAGTGTGATATACCCTCATGTTCCGAATATCCAGGGCATTTGACATATAGTTACCCCAGACTGTCAAAACTTGTCATATAGACTAATTTAATCTACCTTTAAGTCTAAGCATTTGTAATATATAAAGTGTATTATAATTACCCAAGTCGATTCAAAACTCCTTGTGTTGTATCGGTAACTTTTGTATCATTATGTGATAAACTCAGACTACCCAAATATCAGTGCATTTATTGTGTTTTGGCTGCTATGTGATTTACTCTGATTATCAAAACTACATGTGCATTTATAATGTTTCAGCAATAATGTGATTTACTCATATTGTCCAAATTATCAAAGCATTTGTAATGTTTTTTCCTCAATATTTTCTCACATGAGTAAACAAAGTACCCCTAATTTGTAATATTTTGACCGCCTTATTATCCGACTGCAAATTATCAGTGCATTTGTTTGTTTTTGTTGGGATTTAACTGTACATCAGCGCGATAACAGCCATTGCATTTGTAGTGCATTAACCACATTTTGATTAACTCATGACTATGTAAACTACCAGTACATGTATGATTTACTCAGTGTACCCTAACTAATAGTGTATTTTTGACATGATGACCATAGATCCAAGTGCAGTTTGTGCTGGCAAAATCTCAAAATACCCAGGGTCTTGAAGTTAACTTTCAGTTATTGGCACACTTCCTCAAGGCAATAAAGACAAACAAATGTTTGCTATAGAGACTCACATGACGTTTGTGATGGGCAGATAGATCATTTGACCAAACTATGGCTAACTCAACACTATCCAAAGCACTATGCGTTTGTTATGCTTTGACTGTGACCCAGTATAATTGATACAGCCTATTGTATACCACATGTATTTTTGGCATGGTTAATTAAGTCTTTCCTTTACCCAACAGGCAGCAGCAAAGCCTTTAATTGGCTGACACAGAGCAGCTTTGATACCTTTGCGGAGGGAGGAACTATCGGAAGAGACTCCCAGCTGCTGTTCCGACTGGAGGACAGCCAGAGTACATCAATGTCTAAGAGTAGAGGTCAGGTGTGGCCGAAGGCCAAAGTTCAGGCAAAGAAAACAGCAGTCCTGAGAACTGGGGCAGGGGGAGACAACAAACCATCAACTTCCACCGATAGCACTGATGGTAAGTGCTATTTGTTTCTATGACCATGACACCTGTCAAATCTATGACCATAATAGTCTCCTATTCATTTCTGACATGTCTCCTGACATTTCTGAACATGAGTATCATCAAAGTCTCCGGACATTTCTGAACATGAGTACAGTGGTCTCCGCCTAAGAACCCGCCTCTGCTGTGAAACGGAATTTTGCCTCTATAATTTACCCCTCTTAGAACCCGCTCTGGGCGCTTTCAAATAAAGAAATCTAAGAGCCCGGTGTCAGGCCAAGACACCCGAGTACTTATAGGGTAATTCCACATCATACTGTCCACTTGAGAGAA
>JBCAUA010065095.1:0-11190 GCA_038406235.1 Peronia verruculata
AGTGAGTGAGTGAGTGAGTGAGTGAGTGAGTGAGTGAGTGAGTGAGTGAGTGAGTGAGTGAGTGAGTGAGTGAGACAAGTGGGCTTTTCTTAATGGCATCGAGGCATTAGGTATTACGATTGTAGTTTCCAGCGAAAATGAAGTATGAATATTATTTCATGATATTTCTTGAAAAATAAAAATCAAATCTATGGCACATTTATCTACTGGTCAAGAAAAACAAATTTTGATTCCTGCAAGAGGCAAGAAAAGGAACAGTTATTGAGCTGTTGCCATATGAAACGTCCAGTATTCAGATCCATGTTGGCTTTAGGACGCTGATAAACTATTACCATGAAAAGCTCACTCAGAAAAGTGTTATTTTTTAGTTATGTCCCTTGTGTTTCTTCACTTCCCGGCAGCCTGGCTTTGTTAAGTCTCCAGGAAGCCCTGAAATGAAAGTATGGTATAACATAACAATATTTGAGTCTTTTTTGCCTTGCATATTCAAAACCAGTTTCTTCAGATCTCCAGCCTCACCAGCTCAAGACAGCTGCAACCGACAAACGTCGATGGCGTGCCCTAATGAGAAAAAGCTGTGAATGAAGAATATCGCTGCCAACGCTTTCAAGCTGCTGAGAGAGACGACTTCAAACTGCATCTGCCTGTGTTTCATTAGCTATGTGCTACCAGCAATGGCATCTGTGCATCCATTTCAGACTACACAGCCATGTGCAGAAACACCAAAGAGGACATAGCACACAGTATTTCTCGGAATTCGAGAGAGAACCAAGATTCAAACCCATTCTAATAAAGCTCTGAGAAAACTGATGAATTACACAAGACATGAGAACGTAAAGGAAATGCCGGGATATACTAATGACTAAGATTAAAAAAAAAAAAAAATTCAAGTGAGCAAAGAAAATAAAACAGGATCATGAGGTAACCATAGAAGTTAAGAGTTTGTTTCTCATGAGCTTGAATCATACTGGGGGGTGGACAACATTAGAACCTGCATTCTTTCAGTGACTCACTGGTCTTCTGGCTAACTGGGTAGGGAAATGAGAATTCGTCTTCTTGGATAATAATAAAATATATTTCAAAGGTCCCGCATGTATGTTGCCCACATTAAATAACCTCTAACAACTAAAAGTCGAATGAAAAGTAGGTGAAAATATTGTCATACGAGCATTTTATTATTTTTTTACTTTAAAATTCTTATGACCAAATTGGTTATACACTTCAAGCACTCTTAGGATTGAAAGGCTGCACCCAAGATCATACCTTTATAACTGATCCAAAACTATTCAGCTCTAACAGGAAAGCATTGTGGCCGTATAAGGAATTCAGTTCACAAAAGGATACTTGGTGATTACCTGCAAATGCAACAGTTGAGACAGGTAATGGAAACAAAGGCCGCGTGTCCACCAAGGCCGCGTGTCCACCAAGGCTGCATGTCCACTAAGACGAAAACGATACGGCACGACAAGAGTTTTCACCCGTGGGACAGAAATTTGATAGTGTCGCTTCCGGCTTGTATGTCCACCGCAACGAAAACCAAATGATTAAGCTATTTGTACGTATTTCTAAGGTGAAATATGAATATTTGAGGGATCTTCAAAAAGTAGCTACGCCTTAAATAGGCATTCAATCCAATTGATTTGTGCCTAGACTTGGCTAATCTTGAGTTACTGAATACGAATTTGATCTTTTTTTTTTCCAACTAAAAAATAAATAAATAAATAAATATAAAAAAAATCCAGCTGGCTCACCTGATAGGTGAAACGACAAAGATGGTGCAAGCACGATTCTATCCACCGTGTCATTTGTCTGGAGCAGTCGTGTCATTTTGGTGGACACTCCTAGAGCAGATTCCCGTTCATTATAATGGTCAAAACCAGTAATTTCAACTTACTATTTTCTAAACGACGCACTGCTTTCGGTCGTGTCGCATTGTTTCGGTCTTGATGGACACACGGCCAATTAGTGGGTAATTTTCAACAGAACGTTTCTCTAAAGATTTAACACTTAACTCATTGAGGGACAGTCAATCTCTTTTTGACTTTTTAAAATTATATAACCAAAAATGGTCATTATAGATTTTAAAAAAAAAAAGCCTTCCCCTTTCCTTTGTTTTATCACCTTGTATCGTTTTCTCTATTTGTATTGCTGTTATTTGTACCCTAACATTTCTCTCTCTCTCTCTCTCTCGTTATCGTGCAATGTCCATAGCTTTTTCTGCACCATCATCTTCAAAATGCCAATCTGCATTCTATGTATGTACACAATGTTATCTCAAGGTGTGTAGAATTGATACACAAATAAACAAATATTTTGTAAAGGTTAAACACTGCATCCAATGGCAACTAAAGCGCTTGTTCTCCTACCTCTTTGTCTCTGACACAAGAAAACACCAGTCCTACCTGCATCTTGAAGAGCCTTTGCTAACTCTCTCTGCTGCCAGATGGGGAACAGCATGTCTGACTGGACACCAATGACCATGACTGGACATTTCACTCTGGACAGTCCTGCCTCCAGAGAACCATAGTCCTCAGCGATGTCAAACATGTCAATGGCCTAGTGAAATTGATTACAGAGTGTCTATCTGGGCCTAGTATTGCAATAAGAAAGCATAAGAAAATAAAAAAGTTGCACCACAAGGTAAAGGCGAAACAATTTTGTATTGGCTCGCACATGGGAGCGTCTGTTCGCAGTTTTTTGGGGGAGGGAGAGGGAGAGGTTTGGGAGGGGGGGCACAAAACTCCCTCGACCCCCCCCCCCCCGACACGTTATATAACTAACTGGATACAATAACCTTATTTCTTACGCACGGACAGAGAGAAAGATGCGCATCAATGGGCCCAAATAGACTCTAGGTCTAGCTGGGCCAGCTGGCCCAAATAGACAGCCCCAACTGATTAAGAGGAAATGGTTGTGATTAAGAAAATGTCACTGACAGCCCAGATTGGAATACCAGTAACGTCAGTGACCTGTTGAAAGTGATGAATCAGACATTTATTGAAGATATCTGAACAACTTCACTGATAGCTCACATGAAATGTCAGCATCCTGAATGATATTCAATTAGTGTGAAAATCAATGAGACAAAAATATGGAAAATCATTTTGCTTATTGCAAAAACTAATGGCATTTGCTTGGACTTAAATGAAAAATAAATTATGCAGATTGTGCATATTTCACCAGTGGAGCCAGGCAGAGCTGACTAGTTCATGTCTGGACAGATGAATGTTACAACTGCAGTGGCATGAAAACAAAATTTTCTTAGTAAAGAAATAAACCCTTATACTTCCTTGTGATTTCTACCATGCTGAGATTGCCATCGCACATAATATCTATGGAAAACCCCTTAGATCTGGCAGTACCTGCCTGAAGTACTTATACAACTGTAATGTATTTGGCAATTACACTACTTGACTTTTTAAAGCTGTAGTTTTTCATAGATAGTTTTCGTTAAAAATTTAGAAAGTTGCTCATACGGCTATAAACAAAGCCGACACCATTATAACTGATCCCCGTATGCTATGCAAAAGGCAAAACCAGACCGCTCATCAATATAAGATACATCTTTTTTCCCATTTACTTTCAATAACCAAATGTCAGCTCCAGTTCTATGATTTCCATCATGCATTGCCCAAATTCATCACATTCACTGATCTTTCACCATCCTGTGGACCTCTATGCTCATATTGTAATATGCACTGTTCAAGGCAATGTACACTTTCACTTAGTTCCAAAAGACAGGCTGCTATAAGACAATAGAATACACATAGCCATACCTTGGATAGGTAAAGAAGAGAGTTGGGATCATATTGTGTGCTGAAACTTTCCCCTTTGTGCTCTACATAGGACTCTACGAGAAATGTAGGACACAGGGACGGAGGGTCGTTGCTGATGCGGTCTCGACCAAACCTTTCATCCCACTCTGGGCCACAGCGAAATGTGACCATAGCAATTTCCCTGGGGAGACAGGACAACGAGCAAGCACAAGATTGTCGATATCACACATCCACATTGACTACTTTACATAACACATTGTTTGAACTGTCAACCTTGGACTGGCTTGGCTGGGCTATAGCCGGCTAAATGTTTGTGACATTAGTTGTGGTCATGAGCTTACAGAGCAGGCCATTCTAGAAGATTTTAAAAATAATTTCCAAACATTGCTACTGATAGAGGCTCGGAATTTTTATCTTATTTGGGAGGTGGGGTGGGGGGGGGGGTGAAGGAGGGAAGGCGAACATCTTCGTCATACATAAAGTTTTAACTCTATAGGTTGCGTTCTATTGTTACTATGTTACTATGTTACAGTGGCTACATGTATTTATAAATGTCAATTGCGTGACTCCATTCCTGCATAGGTTCATCTGCAACTGCAATGTGGGTACACGGGTATGATACCTAGAACTGGTAAACAATAGATTGAGTTTAATAATAATAAAATATATATATATTATCAGAATGCATGTAGGCACTTTACATGGCCATCTTCATGCCAACTTTTGGGTACGCTTTGCCATAGTAGTGACCATTGTTCCAGTTTGGATCACACATGACACACTTTCGTTGTAGATGCCACAAGGCGATGGATGAGGGGTGTGACTGAGCACAAGCCGAGATTGTGATGAGTCTGGGAATTGAAAAAATGAACACTGGATGTCATACCTGTAACATTAGAATTCTGAGATATCATTTTGAACTCACATATCTAGTTTAATGTGCTCCTGTTGAGAACTTAACATAACAAAAACTCCTTAATCCTTAGGATCATTTAGCTCTCACTCTGACGGAGTTAACACAGAGGGTACAACAACAACAACAACAACAACAAAAATGCCAATTGTTTCTTCTTATTATTTTTCTTCTTCTTCTTCTTTTCTTTTTTTTTTAAGCGTTTCAATCTAAAAAAAAAAAAAAATTAGGATTGTCTTGGTTAAATGGCTGCTGTTTTTTTTTTTTAAGTGGGTAGAAATTTGGATTTTGTAAAATTTGCCTGGACAGTGACACTCCGCCGCCTACCTTCAGCGACTGTTTTTTTAGTCCAAAATATATTCGCTCTTATCTGGGAAAAGCTAGACATCGGGTTTCCCGACCAAGAAGTCGAGGAACCATTGAGCCACTGAGAAAATGCAAGTTTCAATATTTGTAAATTTTCCATCTGCCTATGGCAGGATCTAGAGTCGAATCAGGAACTTTCGATGTGAGTTCTTTTTTTTTTTTTACCAGGGAACAGATACCAAACGATGTGGCCACGGTGAACAATAAACAGCATAATTACTGGGAAATAACAACTCCCATTACTTGATCAGGTTGGTGAAAATATAATATTCAACATAAACAGCTGCAAATTGTATTGGTTTAAGGACTTTTGAGGACTTTAAGCTGTAATATTGGTCTTGTATTTCATCTCCAAAATTCACTCACCTTCCAACTCTATCAGGAAATGATACCGCAGATTGCAATGACAACATTCCACCCAGAGAGGCACCCACTGCTCCATACACCTGAGCAGGAAACAAAAACATACATAATATATCCAATCACTGACAGCTGTAGCAGAAAACGGCTTTGGCATACCTCTTTAACAATAGTTTTCCAGAACCACTTTAAAAGTTACATAATTTACGGTTTAGGCAAGGAAAGCTATCTGAAGATCAATGTGTTAATCTGTAAAGCCTGATAGTATTTCAATAGTTAGATTCAGCCAGACACATCCAGTGTAGTCAGAATACTCGGCATGCAAAATGTCAGTGAGCATCATCTGTAATGCTTCCCAAAGTAACAGTCACATTTCAAGACAAGAGAACTGAAAACCAACTGAGCTTTAGGACAATACAGTTCCAGAGCTTCCTGAACGTCTATTGACTACCATATAATCATTTTGTTTCACACAAAAGACGTGTGCCATGTAAAAGAAAATTCTTAAGCAAGAACTAGATTCTCCTGTCTAAATGTACCAGTGTCTTTGTGCACGTTCTTACATAGAGCATTGTGGTGTTGTTTCAAGAGATTTTTTTATTTCCACAAAGCTGGACTGTGTATTAAATCTTGGAAGTTTAAGTGCAAGTACGAAGCTACTTTGTACATTATTCAGTCCCTTCGAGTATCCCCTGGTGTCGCCTTTACTGTTGTCTACCGAATCGCCCGGCATCACACTAACATATTATATCAATGTACAAACATGCCCAACTGGACCAGAATCCGCAGAATCCTTAGAAGCTTTATGAAACAAAATAACAAGTTTAGCTATGGCTTCCCTTTTTGCGGAACAAAAATACTTTTAAAAATGGCTACATGACGATCCGGAATAGACCTATCGACTACCAATACTTGCGAAATGTATGCTCGCAAACGACCGATAGACCAAAACTTGTGGGTCCACAGTAAAATAGTGTTATTGATTTTCCCTATATTTGTCATCGTTATTATCATCACTGTTATTTGGTAGATGGATCATTCCTACCGTTACTTTTCACACTAGAGACATATAATATGAAATAAAGATTTTTTGTTGTTGTTGTTCAATGTGTACAGTCTTCAATTCCAAGAAAGTAGGATTATGTCGGTGCATGCCTGCTTTTTTTAATGAGACTATTTTTGTGGGTAGAAATTTGGAAATTTTGCCCGGACAGTGGTATCTCCAGTTACTCTTCATCCGATTTTTAATAGCCACGGGTATTTTAACGTGCGTTTAAGCGTAGCGTAATCACGGGACCTCCGAAATATATTCCCTCCTCTCCAAGGAGGTTAAACATCGGGCTTCCCTACCCAAAAAGCCATCTGACTGTTGAGTATTGAAAAGAGCAGGCTCAAAAATCGAATCATTTCCACCCCCCCCCCCTCCAACAGTAGAATCTGGGACTCAGTCCCACGACCTTTAGGATGTGAGTTTCTTGCCGAGCAGCATAAGCCTAATTGCTCGTCCACGGCGGTCCCCAAAAACAATGATTCGGTAGGGACACCAAATTATAGCCCATGGCCCGCATAGTCCGCATTCACCGGCTTATCTTGTCACAAAATAAAACTAAGAGTAACACATGGTGTGGGTATTTGCATAATGGTATTTGGCTGTTAATCGTGAGTGGCGTACATTATGTTCGCGTCGAATGTAAAGATGTAACAGCGTTTTTGGCTTCTATACTTGACCGGTGTGTCGACCCAATTTGCAACGCATGGGAATTACCTTGCACTTTTCTTGCAGAGAGGAAAGTGGATCAAAAACGTTAGTCCCATTCAAGTATATTTATATTATACACATTACGCAGAGAAGAAAACGTGCAAAAATTATCGAACAGTACCACTGTCTGTAACAGAAGTTGGAGCATAGTGTTCTTATCTATAATATTAAAACCTAATTAGCTGGCGTTTCATTTTGACATACATAAGTCCGGGGACGCCAGCCTTTTCGAAAGAAATCGATGGAAAATCGGGTATACGGATCGAAGCATTTTCATGTACAGTTGCACTTTGATACTTCTTTTTCATATGATAAGCTGTCCAGAGAGTTCCCAAGAGCATTTTACTTTTGTAACGCGCTTATTTGAGCTCGTCTGATTTGTGTAATTAAAGGAAGAGAAAACAAACAAACAAAAATTTAAGACACGAAGCTTCTCAAAAGACAACTTCAGAAAAGTGGTCAATAACGAATGCACATAACATTCGTAATCGATAGATCGATTGTGAATAACAATACACTTCCTTCAAACTTGACAATGCGGGAAGTTTATGAAGTCATGGCTTCTATCTCTTAAAAAATTTATTCATGTAGCAGTCCAATTCAGAGCCTGTTTTAACTTAGATGAAGAACAATGAGTTTGAATGAACAGAGAAAAGGGTGGTGACAAACTGACAATTTATCGATCCGGATTCTGGACAGAAATCTCGAGGCCCTGAGAGCAAATCGACTGTGGATCATGTTACTATTATTTTTTATTTTATTTTATTTTTTTTCCTCATGAAAGAGAATTAATTCATCTTGGAAGTGATATTTTCTTAGAACTTACTGTGAAAAGTATTAAAAGAGCTACACTGACTTTTAGGGGAAAAATGTAGAATTATTTCCATTGAGCTTGGAAGGAGAAAATGTTTCCTTGAAGGTGTGATGGGAAGTTAGTAGTGAAACTAAAACAAATATTAAAATTTGTAAGCTTTGTGTCAAATTGAAAAATTTCAAGTTAATTTATTTCCACGCCTATTTATTTTTCAGACACAACTGTCTTAGCATGTGAGAACTTCCTTTTGAGAATACATAAGGGCTCATAATGAAAATGAGTAAGCAATGATCTTCAAGTTATCCCAGTGATTTATAATATTTCACAATTCATTTTTACAAAGATGTTTGAAAATCCTAAGTTTCAGAATAATGAAGAGAAACATAAAAAGTCACTGGAAAAAAAAGTATGATAAACACCCTTAATGGCCATCACAATCATAAGTAAAAAGAAAAGAACTTTGTGCAGTTCAATAGATCTACGATTGTTGTCAAAATATTTCCTTAGGAACCATTGAAATGGACTTTATTTAGTAGCATATGCTTAACTAGAAAGCAACATTACTAATTCAGCTATATAAGATATTTTCCAGATAAAATTATCCTTGTTGTTGTGACTCTGTAATTATGAGGTTCAAGATCTGCGCACACTGGGCTTGTGATAAAACTTTTTAAGCATTAAAAAGCATTTAACAGACTGGCATGACTACTCTTCCTTCGTCCACTCAAAAGGTAAATAAAGTTTTGTAACCAAAAATAAATAAATAATAACAATAATAATAATAATAATAATCTAGGATTAATCGTTACGAACAGGTGATCAATATGTTTTATAAATCAACTATACGGAGTGTTAGATCTTTTTCATATGAAGCTTTGGGCAGTAAATGCACTTGGCCAGGATGAGTGAAGAACAAATGGATAATATATAAGAAAGTGAACAAAATTGTACAAGAAAATTGTAGGTACATAGACGCTCTGTGTCAGAGGACCTGTATGTCAAAGATTAACATAATTCGTGAGGATTATTTGCACTGACTTTATAATCAACAAAAATAGTCCGAACAAAAAAAAAAAAAAAAATGAGTCTTTGTCTCATGTAAGAATTAATCATAGGCCTTTCAAAATTTCATTTCTAATATTAACGACATTAACGTTGGAGCAATTTTTTGCCTTCCTCTGATGCAACTACAAGAAACCACACGGCATTCGTGGGAGATTATTAAAAATAGCCCTGCGCCTAAAAGTATGTGGTAAAGCGTGCGCACCTCGATGTTGATATTTTAGTTGATTAAACTGAAAGTTACTCAAAGAAAACGTGTTTTTGAACCCGTTATACTATAGAAGGTACAATTCGGATCAAGCACACTCGCGATTTATTATTTAATTATTATCGCATTTTTAGAACAACGTCAAAGAAAATAAACTTTTTTTTTTCGGGTTTATGTTCATAGAAAGCAGATCCATAGGCAACAATGCTGTGTACCAAATTTCAGATGGATCCATTCAGCAGTTTTCGAGTCTATAAGCCTATTGTGTTTTTTTTTGCAATTTTATAATATAGATAGATTCGTGAACATTTTTGTCTATATGTACGTGTGAAAGTATCTTGCCTATCTACTGTGTCTTATGCAATTTTCATTTATCTGTCTTATCTTATCTTATCTTGTCTTATCTTATCTTATTTTATATATGGCTATTAAATGTATTCTTAAAAATAGTTACAAACACCAAAGCTAAAGTATATACGACATCAGAGACAACAACAACAACAACAACAACAACAACAACAACAATAACAACAAACAACAAAATGGGACGATCAATACCTTCTCAATTCCCAGATGATCAAGCAAGCAAAAGGAAGCAATAGTAATATCCTCGACAGTAATGATGGGAAACGTGGTGGCATAGGGCTGGGTAAGGATGATAAAAAGCAACAAAACACCAGTGTTTGAATTCTAGGTCATTAAATTACAACTCATCACTTATAGAAAAACTAACAGTATAGAGTGACTTCCAACTCGTGTGCATTCGAACATCTCTATTATAACCACATTATGGATGATTAACTTCTGGCTAATCTGAAGAATAGCTTTTTGAAATTTACCGAATTTTTAATATCCAAATTACTGAGCATCACAATCAACTTCCTGATACACCTGAGGGCGTAAATAGTTAAATCCAGTGGGTTACTGAACAACATTTCTCAAAGAAATTTAAGACGTACTTTTGCTCTATAAAGTATGTTTTCCATTATCAGACAAATTTCAGCATCTAACTTTTGCATATAATAATAAAGAAATCTCGCTCCATTTCGTGAAATTCTTACAACACAGCGAATGTGAGTTGGAGAACTGAGAGTAACACGTTGTATTTATTAACATATGTAAAATAATAATAATAATAAATACAAAATACATTTATATTAATCAATTTGCACGACAAATCTCAGAAACTTTGCCTTTCTTCCAGTCCATTGTAATGAGATAGAGCTAGTATTTCCTTCTCACTAAACGTGTTTACCTTATTGGTCAGAACATTTATGGATGATGGCCCTCTGAAACCAAAAACAATTTTAAATGAACAAAGGTTGACGTGAAATGTAATGTGTCTACAAACTATAAGCATATCCTTGCAATAATAAAGTTACGAATATAATGTGTCCAGGCACAGGGTTCAGCTGAATATAGATATATAATTATACACCCCATTGCTCTTCATAGTATATTTTAGACGCCAAGGAAAAAAGGTAAACTGTGGATGTTCTACAGTACTGGGATCTCCATACATAATCCACCTCAAGGTTCAACAGAACAATCCGGTACTATCAACCAAGAGAAAGAGAGAGAGAGAGAGAGAGAGAGAGAGAGGGAGGGAGGGGGAGAAGGGGAGAGAAACACAGATAGAAATAGGGGAAAGGGAGAGAGAGTCAATCAAAACTGCATTCATTTCTGAGTGCCAGAGTCAATAAATAAGCTGACTTTATGCTTAGGTCTACACAGCATCACAATAATCTCCAAAACTGTTGGCAAAGATGAAAAATGGAAATCAAACATGATACTCACATGGGGTTCTTGAGAGAGCTTATACCTCCCTGAGTATTTCGCACCTCCTCACACCATCGCCCCCCCCCCCCGCCCACTCCTGACGCGACACAATATATAAGCCAGTAATTTCTCAACGAACATCACATGACACAA
>JBCAUA010065106.1:0-11190 GCA_038406235.1 Peronia verruculata
CGCAGAAAAGGCAGTACTTTTAAGAGAAAACAAAAGCTCAAAATTGCATTTTTTGGGCAAAATCCACATTTCAGGACACGCACCCCCCCCCCCCCCCCCTTAAAGAACAGGGATCCTGGAGTTTAATGTTAGTATTTTCATTTGTTACAGCTTAATTACATCCGTCATTCTGTCATTGCTTTCACCTCAGTGGCGAGTTCTCCCATCAGTAGGCCTGTGTCAAATGCTATTAATTATAATGTTGCGCCGTTGGACACTTTGAGCAGAGCAGAAAGTAGAGAGAGAGAGACAGTGTTTGGAGAACAGCATCTGAATGTGATTTGGTTACTAGTGCTGCAATCCGTGGATGACTTACATTCATGAACTTGGGACCTGAATCTCGGGCTATTATAGATGCTCGTTCGTAGGTAATCAACAAGGTAAGACAACTTTCCACCCACCTATCTACCCACCCCCCCCCCCCCCTCAAGTTGCTTCATGATTGATCCAGGCGTTCATGGTAATATTCCATGAGAGTTTAAGCCGCGATAAGCAAACACTGCAGATTTGAATAATCAGTCAGCCTCTTCAATCTTGGTTAATTTTGAGTTTCAGGTCGCACTTGCTGACATGCTTGATGTGTGACCATGGATGGCGTACGCAGATTGTGTTCTATGGTTCGAACGCTCTTGCGCATGTTTCAAGAGTAATGTGATGGCGATGAACTCCATGGCTTGTCACGTTAGAGGACGACACAGTTCGTTTGTTTACAAAGTAGAAAACTAGCATTGGCTTGTGAAAAATTTGCAAAACTTTGGTGTAATGTAAAAGCAGTGACTTGAAAAGAAAGAAGTAAAACTATAAAGCTTTGCATACATTAAACTGCTTGGCGCCAATGTTTAGGATGCAACTTAATCTGTCACGCCGTCAAGGGTTTCCCCGAGAAGGTCCATTAACCATGACATTTCTATTGGTGAGAAGCAGCGTCTTTGGAATGGACCTACAATTCAAGCCTTACATTTTACTGGTTATAGTATTGTTGGTAAATATTTGCTGACATAATTACAGTGATCTTAGATATGAAATTATTTGTTGTCAGTGCGTCCTGTATGAACATCTCTGTTTCACAGCTCTTGGTAATCCGATCTCGAACAGAAGCGCGTCTATCACGACTTCCCCTTAGTCAAACGATGGTTTCAGATTGTTCATGCAAATTCTTGGTAAAATAGTATTCAGTCGATCTGGAGATGGCTACGGCATTTAGTACCATTTGACATGCTGCCATAGAATGTAGATAATTAACCACATAATAAATTATAGATAATTACTAATGTTGTTATCCCTTTTTCCAACAGTTTGTTAAGTAAAGGACAGAATCTGTGGCCACAGCAGCACCCAGAATAATGCCAATTCCACCCTTTCTTCAGCGTGAATGTTTGCTGTCTGCTTTGCAGAGGCACGTAGCAAAGATCCTACAATTCACTTAATTTTGAATATGTGTGAATAGCTAATAATTCAAAATGTTTGTTTGTTTGTTAGTTTTTCCTTTTGTCTATACCTTGATCTTATATGTCAAAAGGCCTTGCAAAATCGATCAATCAAGGCTATGTATCAGGAAGAAGAAGACGAGTCAGACTGAAAAACCGATGTGAAGATAACATCAAGGAATGCATCAGTTGCCGCGTGACCACCACACTGAGATTAGGTTAGGATCAGAGATATAAAAAGATTGTAAGGATGTCATTAATTTTGCCCTAGCACCTCCCCCTCCCCAAATACACGAGGGAAGGGAGGTAAGTGAGTGAATATCTTGATCCACCTGTCTCTCCATAAGAAGAAAAATCTGAAGAGGAATAGAAGGTCGTGTGAATGAAGATGTCATTTTCTCTTCTCTTGCCCACAGAGCACTGCTTGATTGTTCTGTTTTTTTTTTTTTTTTTAAATAACACATCTTATCGCCACTGAATACAAATGGAATATAACATTTCATGAAATGATTTCCTGAAAGCAGAGTTCATTTTGTAGTAGATAAAAATATTGAAGCTTGCACTGGCGCTCTCAAAGAATAAAGCAAACGACCAGGTGAGATGATACAGGTTGGAGTACGCACCATTTCGTCGAAATGAATCAACACAAAACGAAACTAGCAGAAGGCAGACGCTTGGGGTGAAGCCCAGGATGAGAATAGTCGTAACAGCAGCAACCGTTGCTATGGTTTTCTTCTCCCGTGCTGAAATGGTCTCTAACTGCTGAGACCGTAACATTTTCCGCCATTCTGATTTCTGCCGCAAACTTTTGATTATGACAGCCGTCAGCAAGACGGCAAGGAAAAACAGCATCAACCATAGAATAGCAAAGAAAATGTAGACAACACCCTCAAATCGCCACCTATTTTCTCTACTGATCTGTCTAAAAACAGTTTGATTCGTTTCTGGATTAAATGTCCACCTATAATACAAAGTAATGTACTCTGGTAAAACAGCCATTACCATGGAGATGTAGATGCAAGCTATGACCGCTCTTGTCCTGCTGGGAGTAATGAGATGTTTGACGTGTAAGGGCATGGCGATACACAGACATCTCTCAGCTGTAATGAACACAGTGATACAGCAGCTGATGCTGGCAAAACAAGTATGGGGCCATCCGGCTGTTAAGTACGTTGTCTCCTTCACGACGTGTAGAGATTCTGCGAAAGGATTAAAACCCGCGACTGCAATTAACATCGATACTGAGCTAAGAAGATCGGACCATGCCAATGCAAAGAAGCTGATGTTGGTGGTAGTATGTAAATCCTGTTTACGAAAACAAACGATATTAATGATGTTAGCTGCAGTACCAAAGAGGCAAACAGGGCCACACAATGCCAGAAAGTTGAGGAAAAGAAATATCTCCAGAATATCGTCAGTTACCAAGGACAGATTATTTTCTGCAGCCCTCGGTAAAAAGGAGACATCTGACCTTCCATCTGTAGAGTCCATTCTCAAAACAAAAACAAAAGATATTTCATTCTATTAAGTTATTTATGTTGACAATAAATTCGTTCTCAGAAAGTATGCTGCTCGGTTGTTTTTTACTATATATACAGCTTTCTTAGAAACTAGGAAAAAAGGAATTCCTTTCTCAGAAATCTGGCAAAGGAGTGAGATCTGGTTCTATTTCTGTTCAGTCCGTATTCAGTTTTAAGATATCAAAATCAGTCCATTTAATAATTATTTAACATCACTCAAACTCTCAAAGTAGTTTATTCCGATTTGGCTTTGTTTGTGTAAAATTCCCTATTGGAGTTAAGATCTTAAGATAATCTATGACTGTGAAAATCTTTCTCTGCAATTTGACAAAGTACTGGTACTTTGACTCTTTTTCTATTCAGTTCATTCACATTGACCATCTGAAATATACACCAGTGCTCGTGTATCGAGCTTTCAGTACAAGTTTACAGTGAAAGATCAAGAAAATCATTTAGATAGAAAATAGTTTAGATAGTATGGCATGCACGTGCAAGAGATTCATGAATCAAATGACAACAGTGCACCTGCCTCTTATAAGTTAAAGACAACGACATTGTGGTACATGTAGTTGGTGGAAATGAAAGACGTAGCAAAACAATCTTCATTGCTAAAAAAAAAGGAGCAGGTTCTATTACATTTAAAAGCTGTGCATAATGTGTTTGTGTGGTGTGTGATCCCGATGTGTCTTTGTGTTTGCTCATGCACATTCTCTGTCAATAAAGCTTTAGTTTAAATAAAATCGCAAACATTGAACCTATTCATGCTGTCCTGAAATGAAATAATTTTCATATACACTGTAATTATAATGTGAAAATTAAATTTAACTATTAACTAAGCAGATTTAATATGTCGGGTATCATTTTCTATTTACATTTCCGAAAAGACGACAGAAATGTTACTGGTACTGGAAAAATACAAAAGCAGTAGGGCCTATGGATATTTGAACCAGTGTTATGATCAATGACAATCATGATTATCTAAGACCAAGTAAATTTGAATTTCAGTCTACATTCCTTTTTGCTTTGTTGAAATACGTGCCAACGAACAGCATTTAAAAACTGTTGAGTACACAGAGTACTACTACAAACAAATAGGCATGATCTTATTCTTTGAGAAACAAATTAAGTGGACTGTCTTGTTAACTTTGATATTTTCTGTGTATGTATGAATCTTTTAAGAAACAATCAGAAAAATTTGCCCTTGGCCAATTAGTTGGATGTTTTTGCTGGGTGTATATGGGGTGGGGGTGAACAGAGGGCATGAAGTCTTTCTGACATCATAAAGTGAGATAAAATTAAATAATGTGAATGACAAATGGTTACTTGATTGAAAAAATACATGTACATGAATATCGGTAGCAAACCATCCTTTTTTCAGTCTCAGTTGAAACTGCCCAACAATATCTTAATGTTTTAATGGGCAACTTTCATTAATAAAAGATTTTGTAACTTTTTGTCATATTATTTAAGTCTCTTAATGCCAAGATAAGACTTCCTTCTGGCAGCTGTCTGTCTAGTTTGAAGAAAACATAAAACTTTCATTTACATCTTTCAACCTCATGGTGGAGGTTATCTCAAAACTGATTCATGAGGAAGATTGGAGTTTGAAGAAGTTGTGAATGTTTCTTAAAATAACATATTAGTGTCATACGCATAATATAATAATAGCCAGTGAACTGTATTCATTTGAAATGTATAAATGTTAGATGAATATTCGTGAAGACTGCTGAGAATTGACAAGACAAAAAAAGCGGAGAATTGATGACAGATAATGCATTTTAAAACTATCCATTAAATTTCAGAAAATTTGTTTCTTTGTGAAATGTATCTTGGAAGAGTGGCGAAAAGGGCTAGAGGATAATAAAATAATTTAAAAAAAAAAAAATAGATATATAAATCCTTATGGTTTGGCTTCAATTGACCAATAGAAGAACAGGAGGAAGTCAATGAAATTAAATATTTGAACGTCCTTTATGCAAAGCCATTTATAGTTAAGCAGTACTGATGACAAACTTAGCAATTGTTAGACATTTGGTAGCTAAGCTGGATATAGTAGATTCAAGTGAATAGGGCCGCTATAAAAAAATGTAAAGACAAAGACACATGCAAATTCGCACATTCAAATGCAACTGTCACATATGCTTGCAAACATATGACTTGCGCCCCAGCACAAATGAGTCACAAGTCGCTTTGGATGATCTCAAATATGGCTGTTTTTTTAATTATTTTCCGACTCAGATACCCAAATCTATACCAAAATTTTTTTATTTTTTTTTCCAGGTTAAAAAAAGGTTAAATATTCGTTTTGTGAAAAAAGGAAAAAGAAATAAATTTGATACTTTAGTTGAAAAATGAGTTAGAAACCGCTGTAGCTCAAAATTACCAGGCCAGACTTCAGACTCATTTTCCCTGGGCGCAAGACATATGATCTTAGATAAAGGCTAAGCTGAAATCTGACACCTTTCATTCTATTATTCAACAGTTGAACCAGAGCATATCAGTGACTTGGTTTTCAATTTCACACTGGGAGAACAAACACCAAATGATATCATGTTCACAAGTATGAGTTTATTTACAAGAAAAATCTTCACCTGAAATAAATTTAAAAAAAAAAAAAAAAAGCAAGCAATAATGTGTTCATGTCATTTACAGTCCAGATATAAACACATACATATTATTGCACACTTCAACAAACACATAGTATGATAAAGAACTCATGAATAAGTTCAAAATGGTATTCAGTACATTGAACTATGCAGAAGCTTGAAATTAATACATTGAACAGTGATCATTCACCAAAAACTGTAGTCTATGGATTATCAGTCTTATGTCACTATGACTGCACAGCCAGATTTGTGACTTGCGTTTCTGGTCACACTTTATTTTGGGGTATACACAAACAAAAAATCCTTCCAAGGCAACAACTTAGGATAGAATACAGGCAGATTAATCACTTCTTTCTTTGTTTGTTTTTTTCTTTTTTTTTTTTTATTGGATATGATACACTAACAAAGTTACGCTTTAAAAAATGAATCCATACCATAACTTCAACCACTAATTTTGTCCGGGCATAAGACTTACAAAAAGGGGAATGGAATAAGACATACAATCTCTCTTCTATTGCATAAAGTCTTGCTGAAAATGAATCACCAACTATGGTAGGTCATATTTGTCAGACACTGTTCCAATGTTTATGAGACATGATACAACAGATATTGCCATTATATGGTCTCAGTGAATGAAAAGAATTTAGACCTAAAAATGTTGAATTCTGCATTTCTCATTCATGCTCTCTTGTTCAGTTGATTTTTCACTCACATTTTCTTGATCTGCTACAGGCTCACCCATCTATGCAATTTTCTAAATGGTCCCATAACATGACAAAAGAGTAAAATATCACTGGACCTATTGATAGGAGATATAAAGTCAGAATACGTAACTTATAGTTATCAGACCACAATAGTCTATTATGATCAGCTGATGATATAGAGTATATTGGTCTGAACTCCATGGAATTAGAATTATGAATTCATATCAGTTAATTAAAAATAATTTAAAAAATGGTGTCAGCCATACCAGGGCTAAATTTATTATACAAAATTGTTTATCTCATGTATGTTCCACACACTGATGACTGGTTCCCATGGTATGCTATATTTCTGAGCTGATGGAGAGAGGGTGAGTAATATATGATATCAAATGAGGAAAGAAACAGGCAAGAAAGGGGCAATACACAATATAACTAGCCATGTGATCAGTCACATTCAGTTTCTGCCTCACAGATTCAGATAGGACTGAGAGCCAGGGTAGCAAATAGAAGGAAAATTTTGTGTTTCCATGTCAATCCCTGCTCATGGCAAGCTAGTTTCTTATATCAAGCAACATTAACCACCTCACAGCATCCACTGATATCATGGAACAATCAGCACAAAGAGCTAGTTCTTTCAGTTCAATTATGAGATCAAGACCAAAAATAATCAGGAACAGTGAGATCAAGACCAAAAATGATCAGGAACAGATTTCATGCAGTATCTGACCAGAATTAAATTGCATCACATAGTGGCAGACCTTTGGACTGTACTGCATGCAGAACTTCTGCTATTATATAGCGATGGTGTTTGTCACCTGGGTGCTGTTTATTTATATGCACATGATCATGTGCACCTACAGAGGTGACAGCATTGCAACAAGATCACATCCCAGTGAATCTGCCACTATTTTTCTGCCATCAGGACTTGCAAAATCTTATCTCATCATGATCAGTCCAATTAGGTTCAGTGAAGTAAGTATCAGTACAAAGACATGTGGAAAGCTTGAATTACAGTAGCTCTAATAATAATTAACTCATTGTATACGTGTAACCCTTAAATAGTCAAAGGGTGAATCTGTTCAAAGATTCATTCACCATGCTCTATTTTTTTTTTAATGAATAAGTTTCTAAGTAACACATAAAAACAGTGATAGTTCTCTAACATTGCCATTTTCCCCCCACACAATAAAACCTCATTGTGGAAACACTACCGTCTGCAGCTTTTGAGATTTACAACGTAAAAAAAAAAAAAAAATACTTGGGACTCTTGTTTTGAAGTTGAATTGAAAGCATTTTCAAGTTATGCAGACTCTACTCTCTTCTCAAGCTGGCAATTCTGTCTTTTTCTCATACAACACAGCAATAACAAATCAGTCATTGACTTATAATGTACAACTCTTACCATTTGCTTTCATCTGCACAATGAAAAAAGAATGTAGTCAACACCACCCAGTCAAACTTACTATTTCCCCATCACACGCAGCGACAGATGCACTAGGGTCAGGAACAGGATCAACTCTTAAGCGGTCTGGATCTACAAATTATATTATGTTCCTTTAAACTTCATCCTCACCCTGACTTTCCTAAGCTGAAATACTTTGTGAAAACTATGACATCGAAGATTAGCTAAAACTTTTCAGAAGAACTTCAAAAATGTCAACACCTCTACATCAATGATGGGGATAATGGATATTATTAGTGTAGACTTAGTCAATTGCCTTGACCAGTGAACAGTTTTGTATTTTATCGCCTTGACTAGTGTTTAGTTTTGTATTTTATCTTCCACTGTAGGAGTAGGAGTTATCTTGGCTGCAGCACTATGTATTACGGAGATCTCAACCTGTGTGAACAACACTGTTTTGATAGTGCTGTACTATAAGCATTGGCATACCTACAAAAAGTTTCACAATTCACAGAGGGAGAACTGTGCTGGAATTTAATGACAAATGCTAACATTTCATTATCATACATCTCCCAGGTGTTCTCTGCCACTTTCTTACAGTGATAATAATTCGTACAGCCTCTCGTGCAATTTTCCATCTTTCATATGTTGCTGATGCCTAGTTTGTCTGCTTGCTCGATCACAGCTTGAAGATTGTTGTCAAATAACTCAGCTCTGTATGAAAATAAATATATATATATACAAGGCAATTACAAATCCAACATTTAAGAGTTTGACTGAATCTTGACAGGATGGTTATGAACATTAGAAGTCTAAAATTTACCTGCTGGCAAAAACAGAGTATTTAGATGAAACTTTGTATACAGTAAAGTAATAATAAAATAATAATAATAATAATAAATAATAATACCATAATATGACTTATATTACAGATGTAAAATATCTGTGAAAAATTGGTGCAAAAGGGCATAATCTAACAATAAGCAGAAAATGTACTATTTAAACCGAAAAGGTGTAATTAATTCTTATTGAAATGGTGAACAACTTTTATTCTCCAGATTTAAAAAAAAAAAAAAAAAATCTAATTAACATCTCAACTAAATTTGCTAAAATTGGGCAAAATGTGAGTTATATTTCGCCACATGTATCTTGCACAAATGCATTACAACTGTAAAATGAGTTTGATGGAACAGTTTTTTTGTTTGAATAACAAATGAAAGCGGTGCATACAAACTACAGAGAAATTGATTCGGAATCGAGCACTGTATTTGAAGGATCCAAGCTTTTGAACTGTGTATCTGAGTTATTCATGGTCAACTGTAAATCAGTCAAAAAAAAAAATGTACAACAAGCCTTCTTGTAGCTCTTCAGCCTTGCAAGTTTAAGAACTAGAGTACGAGTCGCATTCATCCTCATAACAACACTTTTTCAAAGTATTTTAAACATAATAACATAACTATATTATCACAGTCATACCTGATTGGCATGTCTAATGAGTAGAATGGATTTTTGAGTGCAAAGTCAGAATAGACTTCATACAATTTCTTCAAAATTGTGTCGACCTGGGCCTGTTTCGGATCTGTGATGATGACAAACTTGACACCTGGAAGATCAGTGTAAAGCAATATAAGAAATTTGGGCTTAATAAAAATATGCTGAAGTCTTGCATCTATTATATACATGTACCATTATGGCAATTATTCATAGACACATTATTAATATAAAAAATTTCAGTATAAAAGCCTGTATCTGTTGTTTTCTTTCTTTGTTTTAAGTTTTAGTTACAATTAAGAAAAAGAGATTCACAAAAAAAAACAACAAAAAAAACAAGTTCATCTAATTCATGTGAAAGCCTTTTCATTTGCACTGCTAAAGGTATGCTGCCAAGTTAATCAAAATGAGTCATATGTCAATTTTCTATGAAACTGAGTTATTACTATCAATAAAACCTTAAATTATATACTTTCATGAGGTGAAAAAAAAGTTTTGAGTTAGCTTGACTACAGTCAGAGACATGGCAAAATGAAGCGACAACAACAGCTAAAATAAGAGAAAAAGTTGGCAAAAATGAACAGTCTTCCACCTGTATCTATACAGTCAAGTCCGCTTTAATTGAATTTGCTGGAACCATCCTCATAGGTTCCATTTATGAGAGTTCGTCTTCTAGTGTTTTGACAAAGGAAACAACTCTCAAATGACCTATGGGGCAAATAAAAAAAAAAAAGGAAAAGAAAATGAGGAGGCTGCCGCTTTCTCCACATGTTCCTGATGTTTTAACATCGTCGAGTGTATTTGGGGAATGCCACACTTTTCAGCTATGGCCTTCTTGGACATTGCACCACTGCCTATTTCCTGCAGCATTTTCATTTTCGACTCAATGGAAAGAGCCATCTTCTTTTTCAATGGGTTAGAGGAAACCATCACATAGATTTAGTCTATAAAATAAAGCTCGTCACTCGCAGGCGAAAGAGTGAGCACGATGTAAATACTGACTTGAGCTAGATCTATACCGCCACGCAGTGATTGCTATACAGGCGCTAGGCGCAACGCGTAGGGTTGTCTACACACAAAGTATCGTAATAGTAATACATGCAGTCCCGTAGTATAACATGTTTGACCGTGTCTACCTGTGCTACATTGTATAAGATTACATTATAAGGCTCTGCGAGGATGCTTGATTATCGATTGGCATCGCTGCTCCTCGTATGTTGCCTCTCTCCTCCCCCTGCCCCATCTGAACAGACAGGCCTAGGCCTGCTTGAAGCCACAGTGCCGGGCACATTCACAGTACATATGCAAATTAATTGCCTAATGTCTCTGGCCCCATCCGTGATGCTGTCTCCTTTGTTTTCCCCTTTGGGTGGGAACCACGTGGAGAGAACAAAAGCCAATTTTTTACCTTTGGGGCGGCGCTGACCAGTTCGATTTAAAGGAAACTCATTGTGATGGCTTCGAAATATGCGAGAACAAAGACGAAAAAAATGTATTGTTTCCTTTTTATTCGAATTATCAGAAATTCCAATTATCAGAATTCCGTTTGGGTGGACTCGACTGTATATTCATCTCATAACATCCTGACAGATACATCTACAATATCCATAAGAGCAATATACCATTACACAGATATGAATGTTTGTTCAATTTCTGCAAATATACATAAACACTAATATCAGAGCATCTAAATCCCATTTCAGATTCAACCCCTCTGACCCTCTCATTTCTCTGTTCAAGTGAAGTGACTTGGGGAGGGGGTGTGTGTATGTGTGTGTGTGCGTGTGTGTGTTTCTGAAATTGGGTTTTCACTCAAAATATTCGATTTTGGGCTTCTGTTTTCTTTTAAAAGTGCGGTCTCTGCTGAATGTAAAAATGGTATAAAAAAAGTTGATATGTCCATTCTAAGGTGTCGGGAGGGTGCTCAAGCAAAGGTTGACCTGCCCCTCAGCCATCCAGGCTCTTGCTCATTTGGGGCTCTTTATTCAGTGATAGATCATC
>JBCAUA010065117.1:0-11190 GCA_038406235.1 Peronia verruculata
TCAGTGTTTTTGAGGTCTTTTGGGACCAAGAGACCTACAGAAACGGATTCTAGACATATTTTCCCGTCGAAATCGGCTGTAAGTAAAAAATCGATTTTTTTTTCTATAAAACTGAATATTCGCACCGCGGATCCCCTTAAACTTTTAAATCTTGAATAATAAAAAACTGTTAAATTTTGGCTTAGGTTAAAAGTACTGAACATTTTTCCTGCTGTAACAGATGACAGGAGAAAAATACACATGTTTCCTTTTTCTTTCTTGGCCACTGAAATCTTGCAACATCTTTTAAACTTTGAAGTGTTGAATACACTGTTAAACCTTGGCTTAGGTTAAAAGTTCTGAATATTTTTCTGCCCTGACAGAAACAAATGGTGATCAAAACCGACCATAGAGCTATGAAACCATGAATGTTTCCTAGCATTATAGTATGGATTCATCCTGTTTGTTTGTTTGTTTGTTTATTTAAATTTAAGTCAATGGAGACGAAGTGTTCCGTAATACTTTATGTGAAAAATTCTGCTCATGTGATAGAATGATATATAAAATTTTATTTAAAAAGGGGAAGTTTGCTGTGACATTCTATAAGATAAAAAGTAAATACATCCCTAGGTGAAATAGCTTGGTCGAAGGAAATCTGAAATAGAAATAGTCTGTGTGACAAAGGATAATAAAATTGGCACCCATATGAAACTGACATGTCTTTGTGAGTTCAACCCCTTTTTGTGCCCTCAGCTCCTTTCAGATATTATTATTTGTGAAAAAAAGAGTGGAGTAAGGACAGGGATTAGAGGAAGACATTGCTGAGTTAGGGGACCAACGTAGGCTTGCACTGGCTCAAGGCAGAGTCAAAACAAACACACGGAGGCTAAGTACTTGCGGCGACGATCCAGACTGACAACCTTGCCAGTGTGCACGACGATCCAGACTGAAAAACTTGCCAGTTCGCACCAGCACTGTAGACCTAGGCTGCGTCGCAGTTTTGGAGTTACTGACATTGACTGATACTCTCATATTCAGGATATTATGAGACAGCAGTTGTATTCTAGCAAAATTGCATTCTCTCTCATATTCTGCCTTCCCCTGTGGGGGGGCCTAGTGTATATAGGTAAATTCTTTGCTCCCACCCGCAGGCAGTGAAAGCCCACCAATGATGGCATGCATATCTCTCATTGAATGCCATTCTCCATGTTCCATAGGTGACATCTCTTCTCTCCTTGCTCCAGGCTTCTGCCCTGCTCTCTCCTGTACTGATATGCTGTCAAACCTCAACACAAACAAACAAAAAGATAAACTTTTTTTTTTGTTGAATAAAATCATATTTGTATCTTCTGAAGTGCAAACAGTAATGAGAGACAGACATGACAGACTACAACTTTTGCTGCAAATACCAACTGGATAACAGACAGACATTCCATATAAGTCTGACCAAAGCCATTGTTATAGAATAGTGCTGACATGTCACTCTATCTGATGTTCTTCTTTCTTTGTTTTCTCACAGGCACAACCTCAGGGCAGAGCACCACGGCACCAAACCCAGCACCACGTACAACATCACCAAACTCATCAGCATCAGCAGCCAGTGGGGATGGCGATCAGGGTAAATCGGAGGTCCAGGTACTGTTTTTTTTTTTTTAAAGCTGTGGCATTGTGTAACCCTTTCCACTTCAAACCATAGTTCCTATGAAGAAGCATACTGTGCTTCTGATTTAGTGTTTATTCATGACATCCTTGACCAATTATCAGCTGTAGCGTCAATCAAAAACTCTTACACATAGATGCCAAAAGCTGGTCAGTTGTCGTAATATTAGATCAGATGGGATGAAGAGATGGTTGATGGTTGGCTGACTGTAGAATAGGGGTGGGCGAGCAGTACATTTTTTGTACCGGGCGAGAAACTTGGGAAGTCACCTACTTCCCGCTGGGACCGGTCCCAGGGAGGAGAAGTCGGTACCGAGAAGCCGACTGCTCGGCGCCTAAGGCAAGTTCTGCAACACTACTGCACCCTTAGAGTTACACACACATTAGAAAAGAAAGTAATGATAAGAATAAATAACTGTGCAGAGTTTCATGCCTTTTAAATGAAAATTTACATCCCAACTTGAATCTTCAGTTATATTCATCAATGAAAGAGTAATTGTAAGATGCCTGGACGGGGGCTTTTTTTTTTTTTTTTTAAAACAGCAATTAGGCACTCAGTTAGCTGAATGGGTTTGACTCTATACACAGACTCTCATCTAACCTGTTAATTACACGTACTTATGTGTTGTGCAGAGTGAGTTTCAGCATTAGTAAGAGCACAGACCCAGCTTGAGATCTGCAATACCCTCTATAGTTCGTGTATAAGCCAACACATAAGTCTGTTCAGCAAATATTATTATTACACACACGTAAACATCTATGCGCGTTTGAAGATATTCATCTTCATGAAGTCTTTAAAAACAGTTGTAGGGTCCTTAAAAAGTCCTTGAAAAGTCCTTGAATTTTAAGCCACCCATGAAGTGTGAACCCTGTTATTAACACAGTGAACATATCATATTAGAAGACATCAATTGACTAGACTAAGCTTTGAGATTTCTGAGTATACTCAGCTTTTTTTTTTGTTTGTTTTTTTTTATTTCTGTTTTAGACGAATGACTGGCACAGCATAGCAGGAGCCATAACATTATTTATCCATTCTATAATGGCTTCAAAATCATAAATGTATGAGATGTCTGTCACAACCATTCCAGGTTCCTTCAAGTGTTTTGAGAGCATGAACAAAATTCTTGCAATTGAGGTTTACATCAGGGATGTCAAACCAATCTTAGTTGGAAATCCGACTTGTTGGTCTGGCTGACTTTTTAATTTTTGGTTATCCATCTGGCCGAGCATTCTGTTCCATTCCTTGTAATATTATGCTTTAATAAGTTATGTGCATGAAAATCTGAAAATGTAAGTACTATATAATGGAGCACATGCTGTTCACGAGAGCCATCCATCATTGAGTGGATCATTTTGAAGACCAAAATCTAATTGAAGTTCATAGCGCAGTGCTCAGTTCTTCAGTTTTGTCACTATGCCAGTTGAGTGATCATCTGAGAGTTGTTGATTGAAAGCCAGCTCATGAACCCCCAATAAGAAAAAAAAAGCAACAAAAATGATGATCTGACCCTGGTCTTGGGCAAACCAAAAACTACTTCTAAATGTAAGATTAATCTGAAATAGTGCGTTTAAAAATCATATTCAAACACAAATGACGATGACGGCACTGCATAGGACACATACTTTGTTTTTTCTTAATTGAAATATTTTGAAATTTGTAAAATCATTGCCAACCCATATTCCAGTGGAAATTTGCAAAGTCCTATTAATATATTGTGCTTAGGTTTTTGTGTGGTATTTCATGAGTGAACAGCATGGGTTGACCAACACACAAGTGCACAATTTTCTGACCTTTCCATAAAAACAGTTTTGATATCCCTGTTACTTGAACAGTCATGACCATCTGTAGGTGACATTATACAGTGGACACCGGTTCCAACGAGATCGCATTTAACGAGGAGTCGGCTTCAATGAGGCAAACAAAAATTGTTTTTTATCCATATATCTTTTTGTAAAACAATGCCATTTTCAACTGGATTCCTTCACACATAGCATTGTGTAATAGACCTAGCAAACTTCTTCCATCCGCCCACTCTCACCCTCACGTCATCGCATAACAATGCCCCACGGTTCAGTTAGCCTATGCATAAGCCCACCGTCGTATCACCGCGCTGCGTAACTTGCTGGACACAGCACAAGCATCGATAGGACCTAGCCCTGTGTGTTTTCAGGTGAGCTTGGTGTTCACACTGCGTGTGCTGGTCACGGGCACAACCACACTGGTAAAATTTTCACAGGTTGAAATGTCATGTGTAGCATTCGGGTATCTGATTATTTCCTTTGTCCATTTGACTCTCCTCTCTTCTTGCAATAACGTCGTCTCTCCTAAAATCACTCACTGATGTCACCTGAAAATGATCCTCTTTGTCAATTCGACATGGCAGCCAAATCTATGAAACAGAAATGTCAGTCATTTGCTTGTCAGGAGAAATAACTGTAATAGTTATAGCATCCACGGAATCTACCTTGGTAGATCGTCTTACAGAGCGTCGTCCCATACAACAAGAGGTCGCATACAATGAGGATCAGTTGCGGTGATCATGTTGAATACGACTTCCACTGTAGCTTTGAAGTAGTGAAGCAAAACAGTGACTGTCAAATTAAGGTTGATCTATATTTGTAATGGTGATAATAATTAGCATCAAAACTCAAAGCCTTAGAAAAGAAAACTATATTAATTTAGGCAACTGTGTAACAATCATGATGTAATGGGTTTAAGTAAATTCTGTAAAGCCCACAGTACTACTGAAAATAATGAATGTGGTAATAAGTTTGTTATTTCAGTTTTTTTTATTTTTCGGTAAATCGGCTCAAGGAAAAAGAGGGTACAAAAAATAAAGATATTTGTTGGATAGATTGTGGAAAATTGATTTTTTAGTCAAGTTTCTAATCTGTCAGCCCTTTTCTTTTTTTTGACTAATTGAGTAAAATGTCTTATTTTATCTTGTCTTCTGTAGTGCAAACAGCAGTGAGAAGAGAACCACAGACAGACCACGTCCTTTGCTGCAACAGGAAATGGATAACAGACAGACATTCCATATCTGTCCTGCATATGAGAGCGTGGGTAACATATGGACGTATTACACATATACTGCTACAGCTTGGAGCTTTATAGTGTTGTGATATACACATAAATACATAGGAGATTTCATAACACGCAGATACATTCTGTTGCAACTTAGGACTGGATGAAGGACAGATATACTACATTTATTTTGTATACATCTTAAGAGCACTCATTAAATCTAATCTAATTTGCAGAACTGACAACTGGATCATCCACACTATATCTGTTTTGCGATGACAGCTTGAAACTGAATAACATGGGAGGTCCAACATTGACACTGCTGTGAAACTGCTGTTGTTTCAGACTGAACAACAAGGGAAAGCACTTTATTTCATTCCCTCTGACAATATCTAGACTTGAAACAAAGTCTCCCCTGTTCATCTCCCCTCACCTTTGTATTACTCCTTGACAGCACTCCTTTCAATATGATTGTATTTATACTCTGTAGATTTTTTCCAGAAATACTTTGCAGTCAGAGTGACTGGTTCTTATCTAAAAAGGTCTGGGCAATTTTTCTGGCCATTCTGAATTTTGAATCAGTGAGAAAATCCACAAACCAGGAACGTCTATGGATATTTTATGGCAGACGAGTCAAATATTGAAATGGGTATATAATATATAATATACTACATATATATCACTACATATATATACTGCATATAACATGTAGTATGTTATATGTAGATCTTTTAAAAGATTTTTAAGTTTCAGTCATCATCAGAAATGGCTTTGCTTTGGTGCTTTTTAAACCATTCAGTGCGTCAGTTGCTTGCAAAAACCCCTCAGTAACTTTTGGTCAAAAGATTTTAGTAACAAACATGATTAACTGATTTTAATCAGCCCTACGTGTTCCTATACCAGGCCAGACATCCGCGGTAGGCATTGAAGGCTGACTGTTTACATCACCAGATTTAAAACACTGTGTAAAAAATCAGTAACAAGAGGCCAAATTTTTGACCTGAACAAAATGTTATTCATACAAATCATAACTTAGCAAAAATGAGAGACACATTAATTTAAACAGATCAATGACATGAAAACATTCATCGCATTCAAATCTGAGAAATATATCAGACATTCATAACCATAACCAAATTAAGAAAAAGCTGCCAAGTCTGTGAGCACCATGCATGCAGAGTTCAACAAGAGTCACACGATCTGAGTTTTGCTCACTGAAGTTTCGTCGTGTTAGACTGAAAGTGTCCAAACTATGTTATATAGTTGTTGCAGTTAAAACAGTTTAATTCTAGGGCCACGATTTATTGCCAGCCTTCAAATGAATCCGGTTACCTGGCCTGTTTAGAGGGACGACTAGAATCAGCCTTATGATTATGATCAGTCACTGTTCCTGTGGTAATTCTTTAAGCTTTAAAAAAAAGAAAGGTCAGTAGTGGCTTTATCTCCCAACTTTTTCAAGGACTTCTTGATTCTGGATATGATATACTGGTTTTGTGATATATCAGTTTGCTGAACACTTTGCTCTGTGTGCCTTTTTCATGCTCTCTACCTTACTAAGTGCATTCTGATGATGGTCCAGCTTAAATATCATGAATCCCCAGTAACGGTCAGGGTCTCTTTGTGTGCTTCAACCTCTTGTGGGTGATTATCTCAATGCTCCATGGTATTGGCATTAGTTATTTTCAACTCTTTTGAGATACAAAGGTATTGAAAAGAAAAAAAACAAAAAAAACAAACTGTACTATTCATTGGATAACTTGTAACATTGGGATTCTGTTGAAATAGAGCATAATTTTGTATGCATGGTTCTTTTCTAATCACATTATCTGACAGCTCTTGTGCTCAGAAATGCCACTGGATGTCAATTTGATTTGCACGACTGACATATGCCATTGTCAGAGAACACTGACAATATTTTTACATGTCTATGAGACTCGTCACGATGAAATCAAGCACTTGTCAGTTTTATAGCAGATAGAGTTACTGGTATCACTGTAAAGCTTATTCATTTTTCCTTTCCATTTGTGAAAGAGTTTCTGAAGAGAAAATGAGGTTTTTCAGGGTTCGTACGGTCCTTGAAAGTCCTTAAAAGTGCTTGAATTTTGAGAAAAAAATTCAAGGCCTTGAAAAGTCCTTGAATTTTGAAATTGTTTTCAAAGTCCTTGAAAAGTCCTTATATTTTTGCACTGGTGGTCAATTTCGTTCAAGGACTGATTGTTAGAAGAGTTTTTTTTTTTTTCACTTTTCCACCTCCCGAACGCGCCCGACAGCCACTCCATATTTTACATTTACCATAAGTTCATTTCCTATCAAGGATGCCCGGATGTCGATAATTTTCTTTGTTTCATTCACTGCGGATCTAGCCTAGTCTAGGCCTGCAGGTCCAGTGCGATTCGACGGCGCCAGTTTCAGTCATAATTTTGATGGATACCGCAGGGGAATTAGATCAAATTATTAGTCAGGAAGTTCCAGACTTTGTACTTCAGCCGAAAAAATTAACTTTTTGATGGTCAGAAACGTTTTGCTGGCTGCGAGTTTGGATACATTTGAGGACCGAAGAAAGCGAAAACGAAAGTATGAATGACTTGTGCGCATGTGTGGACTAAAATTGCGAATAATGTGCATGGGCAATGGCAACGTTGACTTGTGTAAGGATCTTGAATCGCGTTTAAACACTCGCCGTCAAAGATCTAGACTCATCATTGCTACCGTATTTGTTAAAAAGGCTAGATCTATCACTTGACAAACCCGTCACGTGTAGTAATACGAACAGAAAGAGAAAATGATCTAGATCTAGTCAGTAGGCCAACAGACAGATCTCGTTGAGATCTTCAGCTCGGCATTCTGCGGAGATCTACGGGTAGATCTATTGTAGACCTAGTAAGAGAAAGAAATAGATCTAGATTGGGTAAATCTAAGAGAGCTTACATGTATAGAAATAGTAAGGTCGCGCCATTACCCGGTCGTCCTGTAATAATGTAATTTAAAATCATACAAAGATCTAGATCTCTTTTACTGCGTGACCTTTTTGCTGTGTATCTGTAGTTCTAGATCTAGAAAATAGATTGTCTACATAGTATATAAGACACACACACAAAAAAAAAAGTAGTTTTTTTGCAGGTTAGCAAATAACAAATTGAATTAGATCTAGATCCAGTTTCAGTGAGATTTAATAAACTGTAAACTCTGTAAACTGTAAAATCCAGCTGGTTACAGTTTTATTTAGCTTTTCAACCTCCTGTCACGGTGGTTATCCCAGCTGTAAAGCCAGCTGCATTTTAAATGAGTTTTACCGAAAGCTTTCCATACCCGATGTACTAATTTATTGAAAGATGAGTTAGATTGAGACAGATGCTATTCTGGAGTTAGTTTTCTCATGTTGATCTCTGCGTGTCAGACTATGGCCCTTCATAATTTAGAGATTGTGACAGTACATGTGTACATGTATTTAAATTGTATACCCAATGCAAGTGCTGCAACACACTACTGCACCCATACAGTTACACACACATTAAAAAAAGAAAATAATGATACAAATAAACAAGTAACTTTGTACAATTTCATACCTTTTAAATGAAACTTTACATCCCAACTTGAATCTTCAGTTATATTCATCAATGAAAAATTATAAGATGCTTGAAGGAGGCTTTTCTCTTTACAATCAGTCACTCAGTTAGATGAATGGGTTTGGCTCTGAACACAGACTGACTCTCATCTGACCTATTAATTACATGTACTTGTGTGTTGTGCTGAGTGAGTTTCAGCATCAGTAAGAGCACGAATCCAACGTGACATCTGCAATACCATCTCTATTGTTCATTGTATAAGCCTACGTGTTCAGCAAATATTATCAGTACAGGCATAAATGTGTGTGTATCTGAAGATATTCGGCTTCATGAAGTCCTTATAAAGAGTCATAAGGTCCTCGAAAAGCCCTTTAAAAGTCCTTGAATTTTAAGGCATTTACGGAGTGTGAACCCTGGTATTTGCAATTAAAAACAATGCGGATGACCAGCTGCTGCAGCTGTAGCTAGTGAGAAAATGGCTGATCAAGTTTGTTAATCCTTATTAGTCCTCATTCAGTTCATGACACTAGATTACAGATTTTGGACTGTTAGTGTTACTCAAGATGTTTCAGCAGATTTAATACCACAACACCCTCCTAAATAGACATAGAAGGGTTTTTTGCAAGGAAAGATTTTGCCTTAAAAATTCACCCACTGCCAAAAAATCGTGATTTCTCTGTTTGCCCCACTTTGACAAACCCCTGATTTCATTATGTTGTGTCTCATGTTGTTATTGTTTTACAACAATCTACACTGTAATGTCAATCAACTTCTTTCTTTTTGTACAATGGGTGGATTACATCACTCTGTATTTAATTCTATTATATACCATACTGAAAGTGACTATGTAGTTTTGGTAATAGAGCTGAATATGAATGTAATATTAGCATTATGGTGATGTCAGAATTTACCGACTTTTTGGTAGAAAAGCACTTTGACACTCCTGTCATCAGCCAAAATGTAGATATGAACCAAAGTTAGATATATATATTAGATATACAATATGAAATGTAGGAATGTCCAGTGATGAAACAGTTAATCCTTATTAGTCCTCATTTAGGTCATGACTCATGACACTAGATTACAGATTTTGGACTGTTACTCAAGATGTTTCAGCAGATTTAATGCCAGCTAATGATTTAAATCTAATGATTTTATCCATCATGTTATGCTTTTTCAAAACAGCTGCAGCCTCTTTCCCCATAGTGTAGCCAGAAATAAAATTAGTGGAAAACAATTTGGAAAAATTGTACAGGGAATAAGTGTGATGTATTGACGTATCCATTCCCAACAGGGAAAAGTGTTGTCATTTGCCTTGGGTGGGTGATTCTTTTTTTCATTATTGTTATACATGTAGTCAACAAATGATTCTATGAGCAGTATTTACACTACATGTCTGCCTTTGAAATAATCAAGAATGGCTGGACTTGATTGTATGAATGACTTGTACAGACCCATATAAGTTGCGTTATAATTGATATTGTTTATGTGGACAGAGATGTATCAATCATTATGAGAGGCAATTATATAGAACTTTACTCTGTACCATGTAGGCTCAGCAAGTTCTTTACAGTCAACTCATTGGAGATACATAACTGTTTGTGTTAAAGTTTTACATGATAGAAATCTAACTGGCAGTATGTCAAAATCAGTGAAAATTCGACATACAACTCATTTTGACAGACTGCCAATTAGTTTTTTAGGGATACAGAGAAAAATGACAGAGAGAGAGAGAGAGATGTAAGAAGAAAAAGAGAGGATACATAAGAGATAGTAGAGAGAGAGAGAGAAGAGAGAGAGAGAGAGAGAAAGAATACAGTAGTGAAGTAGTAGAGAAATATGTAAGTGGCATAGTAAATGGTATGATGACATCTTTCCCTAATTGTGTGTCTATAAATCAAAATTGGACAACATGTTTTATCATGGAATATATGTAAAAACAACCGGTGTTCTATGTCCCTTGTTAATTTCAAACTGCTTTGATTAATAGAAAGACATGTATGTTTGAAGCAAATGTGGCTATGCATAAATAGGAGTTAAAAAGCAGAGTGCTAATGAGAGATTACGGACGCTACGGCTGTCCGACACTCAACACAACCATTGCCTTGTGAGACCTTGTAATGTATGATTCGCCTTTAGTTAGTCCCTTGAGAGGACTTTATTTTGAGGTATAAAGTGTAAATTGTTACGTTCTCTGTCTCACTCTGCATATATGCATCTCCGCATATAAGCCGCTTTTCAGCCCGTCCCGTCTCCGTGCTTATATCCGGAGATTACTGTATAACCTTTTCGTTGTATGGTTGATGGTCTTCAGTGTCTTTGATCAAGATTTTGTTCAAGTTTATATTCGTTTGTGTGATCTGATGCTCAATAATTTTGTTGTATTGTTTTTTTATTTGTTCATGGAATCGTACCATCCTAAGAAATTATGAATAGGATAATTTCAGTTTGAAGTGCGTGTCCAGTTTGGGTAAAAATATTTTTATGGACAGAAACTTGAAATTTGACAGTGTCACCTATAGATGTACATCTGCATCTATTGTTCATATGATTCTTAACTGCCAAGGATTCTTTAAAGTGTAATGTACATATGGGACATTGACATCGGAAATATAGTCACCCTTATCCAAGAAGGCAGGATGTCATTTAAGATTTGCCTTACTCAAGATGCCAGACGAAGGTTGAATCACTGACAATCTCCTATTTGGAAGAAAAATGATAAATATCTGTTGAAGACCTGTAAGTTTTCTGACAATCGTCTGAATTCCGACAATCTGCTAATAAGTGTTTTCAGAAGGATTTAGATATTTGATTTGTTTCGGCCTTTCAACCTCCAATATGGTGGTTATCTCGGCCCTTTGTTAACTGACCACGTCAGGCTGTGTCAGAGTTGTCAGTCCCCTTTATGTTTTGTTTGGGTGTGCTGCCTGCCCCGCCTCCCGATCTGTTGGCCAACCT
>JBCAUA010065128.1:0-11190 GCA_038406235.1 Peronia verruculata
ACAGCTCCACATGTCCTATGTTCTATGTTCCCTTCACTTTGAAGACTCCGAGTTCACCACCAACAGAAAGAACAGGCTTAGACCACTTAAAGCCACACCCACTATTTTCGATGTTCCAAACCCTCCTCCAAACTTAGCACCAAAAAGACCAACCCCAAAGAATTTGCATGACACATCGCAGCCATCACAAAAACCTTCAACTTCAAGTGATCTTGGCTCAGATAAGGATGTTATAAAAGCACTTAAAAGGAAAATAGATGCACAAAGAAAAACAATCAAACGGCTGCAAACAAAACAATCTATGCCATCAGCATCGCTTAGTGCCAAGAAAGAAGTGGAGTTGGTGAAAGCACTGACTTCCAAATATTTGCCTCAAAGGGCACACAGCTTCTTCTGCAAACAGTTAGATCTTTCACTCATGAAATGCAGAAGGTGGTGTGCAAAATTCAAGAGCCAAGCTCTCTCTATGTACCATGCATCGCCGAAAGCCTACAGACTGCTACAGAGATATTTTTTTTTACAGTTAATCAAAACACTAAGAAGAACAATGCAGAAAATAAACATTCAACCTGGATTTGGTAATAGCATCATTGAAGCTTTCAAGATGAAAGTGTCACACATGAAACCTCGAGATCGACTATGTGTATTGATTTTTGATGGCATTACATCAGAAAAGTTCCTTATATACAATGTAGAGAGGGACTACATTGAGGGATTTGAGGACTTCACCGCTGAAGGTGGCAGGACAGACAATTCAGCGACACACGCCACAGTATTCATGGCAAGAGGACTAGTGGCATCATGGAAACAATCTTTTGGGTACTTTCTGAGTAATTCTACAATGAAGCCAAAAAAAAATTAAAAACTCGTTCTTTTTGCCATTTTAAAATTGAAAGAAATTGGTCTCACAGTCAAAGCTGTTATTTGTGACCAAGGCCTGAACAACAGCTCTGTTTTTTTGCAGCTTGTGGGTTACTGAAGAGAAACCATTTTTTGAACATGACCAGGATGTCATTCTTGTTTTATTCGACCCACCACACCTGCTGAAGAACATTCGTAATAATTAAATGAAACATAATTTCAAAACACTTGATGGAACAGTATCATGGAACGTTATCAAAGAATTCTACAAGATGGACCAGAAACACCCAGCAAGAATTGACCCCAAACTTACAAATGCACATATATGGCTGCGCCCATTTGAACAACTATGTGTTAATTTAGCAACACAAGTGTTGAGCCATCAAGTTTCTACTGGTATTATGTTCTTTTGTCATGCAAGCATCTTCCCTCACACAAATATGGCCACAGCTAATTTTATTGAAATGTTCTATAAAATTTTTAATACCTTTAATGCAAATGGTGTAAAAAGTGCACCCTACAGACATGCGATCAAACCGTCCACGTCACACTACACATCCCATTTCTTCTTGAGGCTGTGACATGGCTTCAAAGTCTGCAATATGGTCCAGAGGGTAATATGAAGCCTGCAACATCTTTGTCCTGCATTCGTGGTTGGATACAGTCTATTAATGCCCTCTTCAGTCTTGTCAACACCACTATTTCAACTGACACTGAATATTTGTTAACAAACAGACTCAATCAAGATTGTGTTGAGAACCTATTTGCTGTCATTAGAGCAAAGGGCGGTCACCGAGACAATCCATGCCCCCAAGAATTCAGGATTGCTTTAGGGCAAGTAATGGTAGACAGTGTGCTCATGAGCAATGGTGGAACAAACTGCAGAGAGGACATGGATGAATTTCTCATCAACATGTCAGGAGTGACATCTGCAGAAAATACCATATTGCCAAGAAACAATGCTGCTTCTGAACCAGGGCATGTTGTGAATCTTCTCCAGTCAACCAACATAGATGTGGATATTCAACTTGAGAATATTGTCAGCTACATCAGAGGGCACATTCTTAACAAGATCTGGGATGTTCTCTGCAGCGAGTGCAGGTTGATACTTAAGGAAGACAGTGATGATACTAGTAGTAGTGCACATCTCAAGCTGATTGAAATCAAGTCATTCAAGAACTGCAAAAATGGTGGGCTTGTGAAGCCAAGTCTGGTACTCGTGAAGGCAGTTTCAGAAATGGAAAGCATGTTCCAGAAATTAATACCATCATGCCCTCATCATAGTGACAATCTTAGAAAAACCCTGAAGAGCAAAATGTTACAAACTCCTGCACTTCTCGAACTGAAGAACAGCAAGTGTGTTTCAATGTGTGGCACTCCAGATTTAATTGCAAGCATCTTCACCACGTTAAGAATTCACCATGAGGTGAAACTGAGAAACAGAGACATCAGCAAACCTGCCAAAAAAGTAAAAAAGCTGCAGAAGTTACAGCACTTGTAGATCTGCAGGTGTTTGACAGATTTAATACTGGATTATCTACACACTTTTATGGGTAAGTTAAAATTGGGTTTATCATAACTGATTAGCCATCATCCTTTTTTCTAAAACTTCTTACCATTTTTGTTCTTGCACACCCGGTACCCGCGCCTTTCTTCACATCTTCAGGGCTTAGCTTGACTAATTAAATGCCTTTTTGCTCATAGCAAATGTATTTGGCTTCATTTACTTTGAAATTACAGTCTTATGGATACCTAATAGATTTTTGACAATTTTCGCCAGCTCTTAAACAAATCTTAAGTCAAGCCCTGGGCCCTATACTCTAATATAAACTCACCGGCATATTCCTACAAATTTGTCATTTTATTACTTACCATACTTACTCAAGTTGCTTGTTGTTAATGGGATAGATTTCCATGAACTTTTTTTTCCACCCTACCCTAATCATAGTTTTATTTAAGTCAAACTCCATTTGATCTGTCGTTTGAATACTCTAGTGGGGAAAAAGGCGAGAAAGAGGAGGATGGGCATGTTACAGTTCTTTTTCTTCTCCTCTTGTTTTTGGTGGTGTTGTCGTCCTTCTCATCCCCTTCTACCTCTCTTCACTCTTCTTCCTCTTTCTTGTCTTTAAATAATGTTTACCCTTTTCTTCCTTCTTCTTCATTTCTCATCCCCACCCAGCTTCTTTTTTTTTTTTTTTTCTTCTTGTGATGAAATTAATTTATTAAATTTGTTTAATTTACTGGCGCACATGCCTTAGGCCTGTCCAACAACGAAATCAAGCCATAATGAATCGCTTAGCAACCATGGCAACAAAAATACAGCGGCTCCGCGTACGCGCGGAGATTCTGGCGAGGCAGCGAGGCGATGCGGGCGCGCGTGGACAAAGGCGTATGAGGCATTGTCCCCTCTTGGTAATATAGTTCTCTTTGGTTTAGGCATAGATGATACTATGTGCTCCCAGACGCAAACCGATGGCAGAAACAAGCATATCAACATGTCGGTGACGGTCGTTGTGTTAGTAGAAACTGGGTTTGCATTTTCTATATGTACGATAGTGGTTGTATAAATAGTAGCAACAGACATGAAAGAGATGAAACGATGGCGTAGAACTGAACCAGCACGTGGACACAAATTGAAAACTGCATAACAATATCAGGAAATACAAATTAACTAAAGGGGTACACTGGTATGACTCCTGCGGGGACCAAGGTATATAACTAGTGTTTTTGCTTCCACCTGCAGGCGGTGAAAGCCCGCCATTGGTAGGGTGTCTCCAATGGAATGCCATTCCCGACGTTCCAGGGGTGACATCTCTTCTCTCTTTCTCTCCTTATTCCTGTCTTCTGTCCCGCTTTCCTCTCTTTTTCTTGACGTCTTTTACCGTGTTTAATACGATATAGCTGCGATCGTGCCGATGTGCCGTTAAACCCCAACACGAACAAACAATCACTGGTATGGCTTCGTCTGTTTTCATTGTGAAGAAAGAGGAAAGTGGGAAAGAAGATCTTTTTAAAAAAATATTATTACAGATAGATAATTTAAACCTTTTCCATCGAATTCGGTATGTTCATATTACAGGAAAACAGTGAAAAAAAAAAAAACCCAGCGACTTTCTCGAACAGTTGCCATGGCAACGCTGCCATCTTAGAATTTGGCGTCTCTAAAATTGCTTTTCTTTGAAATATGGCTATTTCTTCAAATATAAATGGAACTTGATAAATTTTCTGATCATGTTGTTAAGCATAATATCAAAAACGCTACATGTTTCAGCTCCTCGTATGCAGAAGAAGATGTTCTAGAAACTGTTAAAAATACCAATTAGTGAAATTTCAAGTTTCGCCTTTTGTCATAACAAAAACAATTTTTCTTTAAACTAGAATGGGCCGCGCATACGTAGTGTGTGTATGTGTGTGTGTGTGTGTGTGTGTGCGCGCGCGCGCGCGCTCGCGTGTATGAAAAGATGTAAGCCACATTTGATTAGAAACGGTCCGGCAATAAAAACGTAGATAACAAAATAAGGACCAAAAAAACCCGCATTATGAGAAAAACGCGTTGTTCTTTTTTCAGGAGAAAAATTGACCTGGGCAGCTTTTTTGTTCGGCTTGTAGCTTCCAAGTGGCCTTTTCTTTCACATATTAGCCCTCTTTTCATCACTTCTGAGTCTTGTCTTATCTTTTCCTGGCTTTCTGTTAATATCTTTTCTCGAAATTTGCATCCCCCTCCCCTTTTATAAGAGCTCCCATAGATCACTTCCGGGTTAACATTGTGGTCTCCATATCATTTTCTGTCAAAACGAATAGCGTCTTGGCCTTTACTATGAGATTATAATCCGCAACTTTACCCCGAAGCTGCAGAAATAAAAGAACAGTTTATTATTTATAGCACGTGAAAGTTCATTTTAGAGTGCCTAATGACAGCTTACATTGATAATCTGCGTGATTGTAAGTTTTTTTTTTTTTTTCGCCTTTAAAGTGGTCATCCAGTTTCCATCAATGGCACTGGGGCTCAAGATATTGCTAATAGAGGCCATAAATGAGTGTTTCATGTATTATTTTCCTGTATCCGATCAAATAATGATGCTCTACCACTGCATGTAACAACCACAAGGACCCAAATCCTGGTTGACAGCGCACCGGGTCATCTATTGAATGACTATTGGTCAAACACATTAGAATAGATATATCAATTTTTTAACACCATTTTTGATATTCAGAAATATATCGGGGATTTCAGAGCAAACAAGAACCCAAAAGTGCATTTTTTTTTTTTTTTAAATATGTGAGGTATTGAGGGAGATTGCAAGAAACCTTATACACTAAGATTTAGAAAACAGTGTCTATCTCGGGGATCAGGACTTACAGTCTGTACAAAGCACTTCTGTCAAACATAAACGCCCTTTTTTTTTTTTTAATGAGCTTTTTTACACGCCTGCCTAATTTTCAACGTTGCCAGCGTGTACAGAGCCTATGTTAACATTTAAAAGCGAGCATAAAATCATTGTTGCAATGTTGGTTTTCTTTGGAAATTTAATTTATGAATTTGGCGAAATCTGTTTCTCTTGTCGTGGGTTTTTTTTTACTCTACAATTTTAGATTGCATTATTGTTTTCCTTCTTCATAATGCATGTCCAGAGACTGTGAACTCTGACAATGGGCATTGGCTAGAAAAATTGCTCATTGTATTTGAATACCTGTGGATACTCACTAATCAAAACTTGTAACATTCAATGTTACAAAATCTGCAGCCCTTACTAAAACTAGTTTTGCTTTTTATTTATTTTTGTTTTTAAACTATCCATGGCGAACATGGTTCGTCATCTATTAATCATATAAAATTGAGTTGGCACAGGATGGTAGATTCTTTCATGGAAACTGGTGAGAATGAACAAAATTTTACAGACTCACGACCAATCGGCGTGAAAATCCGACGTTCCTAGTTGTGTAATTCTTTGACTGCATTAAATTTGGAATTACTTCTGTATAGCTCTAGATAGATTGTTGTTGTTAATTTAGTTTTAATTTTCCTACTGGCTTTAATTTCATATCATCAACTACTACTGTAGAGCAGAACTTTAATTCTTTAATGAGATAGAGGCCTGTCGTATTCGCATGCAAGATTCTTTGCAAAACTGCTTTCTCCAAACTAGCACGAGTGGACTACATAACTCGTTTATCTAAGCAAAAGTTTTTGTACGCTAGAGGAGGCGTAATTGAATTAAAAGGCCATGAACTTATATTTGTGTGGCTTGAGAAATGTGAGAGAACACAAAACAATGTTAAACTGTGATGTGGAGCTCACAATCTCCTAGAAGATTGCATTTTTAATGGTTATGGTTTTTATAAATATTTTGTTCTTTCCTTTTATATTCTCCTTCACCACGGACTGCAGAGAAATGTGCCTACACAATGCTTAAGATTTCGATTCAAACAACTCTCAATATCAGCTAATAATCCCATTGATCATCTCACCGTACGATAAACGAGAAGAAGGCAGTGCGTGTTTATAATTCTCAATTCTCAACACAGTGCCCTCGATTCGTGTACGTTTCAGTCTGAGTTACCTCTAGCTCTGGGCACATTTTCAGTGAAAATAAATAAATAAATAAAAATAACGAAGATGAAAGATGCTTTTGTGTGAAACTTGTAATGTTTTGTACACATTGTTCCTTGTCTTCGTAGATATTCTAGATGAAAACTCCAACCATCTTTTTTTAATCGTATCTGTATTTTTAATATTATAATCGGTATCCTGACTTAAAATTAAATGAGAGTATCGAGTTCACATTTGCACGGATTAATTATTGTAGATCTCTGTCTTCTGTCTGTCTGTCTGTCGGTCGGTCGGTGGGTCTGTCTGTCTGTCTGTCTGTCTGTCTGTCTGTCTCTCATTATACATTTATTCCATCTTCTGTTGTGAAGAATAATAGTTCAAGAAGAATAAGAACGAGAACATCAAATACAATCACAGTAACACCGTAAACATAACAAAACACAACAGTCATGGTAATCAGAGAGCAACAGGTGACCCAGACTTTGTCCCTCTTCACGTTACGGTGAAAACAAAAGAAAATCGAGCAAGCCAGTTTTCGTGTGTGTCGGTGCAACTCGTATTTGTTCTCCGGATGTTCTTAGAGCGAAGATTCGTGTAGCTTGCTACAACCAGCTGAACTTGTAGGACAGGAGAAACGATACCATATTGCTGGGGCAAAGGGCCAAGACCACGTTGGCAACAGTCAAAGATAGCGTGACCTTCTACGAGCAGTTTATATCGTAGACACCGGTTGCCTCACATCAGAAACGCCATTCGTGGGGCTACGATGACCTTCAACGTAAACAGTTGCTTCAGGATAAAATAAATAATGACCAAAAAATCTAAAAATAATGGAAGCTCAGGAAAATGAAATCCTTTTACGGTAGTTCCTCATCGTAAACAAATACTGAAGAACCCCCCCCCCCCCCCCCCAATTCTATAAAGAATTGAGACACACAAAAAATATTCTCTCAATGATGCAGAGATAAGATTTTCTAGAATGAGAATTTCCCCCACTCCAGTTCCCGTCAAAACAGCCTCTTCTTTTTTTCTCCCTGGCTCCTAAAATAAACAATAATTTAATTGTAATTTACTAGACCAGTCCCAGAGAGTCCATGGGAAAGTACCTCCTCTGTCTGTCTGTCTCCTTGTCTCTCCCTCCTCTCCTCTTCTCTGGTCATTGGAATGTGAAATATGTGTTGGTTAGTTTCAAATGTTGTCTTCGTAACTAATCAAATTAGTATTCTGAGATACGGTCGTGCTGTTAAGTCACAATCGTTGCCAATCAAGAGAAAGGCAGGACTATCGGACAATATTTTTTAGGTCATTAATAAAAGGGAGAGAAAGAGAGAGAGAGAGAGAGAGGGAGAGTCAGAGATAGAGAGCGGTATCCCTGGAATGGAAACCTTGCCATGTAGCCACGAAAGTTTGTTAAAGCATGTTCATTAATCCACTTTGTGTAAAAATGAAACAAGGTCAAGTCAAAGGCTCACCTCGTGCGCCTGGTATATCCTTTAGTAGTGGAAAACCAGAGACATCGTTCTTCTTGGTTGCTTTGCCGATCTCCTTATTAACTTTGGTGTCCAGTTTGATGATGCGCCTGCAGATGAATAACATGCATTATAAGCGATATTAGATGGTTTGAGTGTCTGTCACACAGGGGTTGGCTACGTTACGGCTGCCCAGTATTATATATTGTACTATGGAAGTGGATAGATGGACCCCGGGTATATATATATATATATCATCTGTAATTATTCATCATCAATGATCAATACACACCATCTATAATTAGCTCGTCGGACCTACATGTTAGCGTTAGGGTGGACTTGCACTGGTCGAGGGTCCTAGCAGGTTAAGCCAGCGGGGTTGTTCTAGGCTATTATTTGTAATTTATTTGGTATACTGAATATGCCGCCGGGGTCCACCTATCCTCTTCCTTGTTTCTGAGCAGTATCAGGATGATGTGGCACCCCAATCTGTTGTTGATGAACCACAACCCTCACCCTCTAAACCAGTTCTTGTGCCATCAGAATTAATTGGTGAATCTGCTGAGCCAAAAGCAAAAGTATCAAGGCCAAACGTTTTTGTAGAGTGTGCAAGAAAAAGTAGAGGGAGAGGAAGAGGTCAAACTAGAGGCAAGGGAAACGGTCGTGGAAAAAAGTCATCATGACTTGGCATTTGTTATAGTTTACATACATGGCCCTTACAGTATTGATAATGTTGGATGTTCTGAATAGAAATTATGTATATTAGTGATATTTTGTGAGCAAGAGTTTAGTATAACTGTTCACTCCATTTTCCTGTGTTATTTATTTTTTTTTTTTGTAATGGAGAGGCTATTGATTGTGTTATTTGGTATTTCACAGATATGACCTCACCCAAATAATCTTAGTACATGGTTTGCTGTGCATGCTGTTCTTATAGTTTTCTTATGCATTTCTTTTTCTTGGACAAGAAATAATAATGTCACATTTTGTTTGGCACAATGGATATTTTGTTTTAGTTAAAGCTCAACAGAATTTTGTATATAAAACAACATACTTTTCTTTGAGTTGTAGTGATGATATGTGGTCTTTTTTCGTGTCTCTCATGATATGAGATGTTATCATTTAGCAGCACATCATGTATAATTAATGTACATTTCGATGCTGATGCATACAGCCAAAGTAAGCCCTAAAGTCTGCAATAACATCACAATGTATTCTGAAATGTTTCAGATGTCTAAAATTCAATATTAATTAGCTTTAAGAAAAGTATTAGGTTCTTAGACAAAATTGATACTTTCATAAAATGAGCTCAACTGAAAACAAGTTACCATACCTTCAATAACAGAAGTATCTTTTCCATTTTAGCATATTAATAGGAAAAACAATGACTACCAGAAATGTACTGAACAGAATATGACTAAAATCAAGAAGTGCTTTAGAAACTGTCAAAGATTGTTTGAATACCATAAACATGTTCCTTTGTGGCAAAGCATGCAAACCATAAGACTTTCAACCAACACAAACTTTAAATGCGTTTTTCTCAAAATGACATTTTCACAACTCGTGACACTAAATTGATGATATCTTGAGAACTAATCAAGATTTTTTGATGATTTAAAAAGCCAAATCATCAGGAGATGTTGTTCTATTCAGAAAACCAGCAAAATGATTATGTCCAAAAAATGCGATCTGGACCCTTTCTGCATAGAAGCTCACATATTATTTTAATATCCATTTTTTTCTTTCTCTCACTCTCTTGATTTCTGCTTCTTTTTATGTCACATTGATTATTAGAATAGATCATTGATAATAATGACAGATACAGTAGAGATAAATCATTTATTCTTCATCTAAATTTATCTAATGGGTACATTGCTTGAAAAACAAATCCACTGTGATTGTTTCTCTGCCACTGAACTTCAGCCGACCGGAGGTTAGAAAAATGTAAACACGCCCGGTTGCCACAGTACGCAGGAACTTGAACACACGTGGTAGGGCTGCCGCCAATTAATGTATAGATCTATATATGAAAAGGTCAAATGCATTCCTAACTCCTGAGTTAGAATTAGTTCTCGATGTCTTTTTGTGTCAAATTTTATTGGGTGTCTTTTCAATTTGGAAATGTGTCCTATCAAATTTAATATTTGTCTTCGGATTTTCAGTCCCTCTTAAAGCATGGTTTCATCGAAAACTCTCTTTTGAAATCTTTCCTTTTGTAAGTGTCTGATTTTGTTTAAGCCCACACTTCACATCCATAGTTTTGACTTTAACTGCTCATCATACATATGTAGTTTTAATGTTCTCAATTTGTTTCAACATTTTGTCATCATTTTGAAGCTGATTTATTCAGAATTTAGTGCAAGTAGAATGGACAATAATGCATCTAATCGACAGAAAAGTAATACAGTGGTCTCAGAGCAAAAACCCTCTGCCTCAGGGCCCGGTCTGCCTGTGAACCCGCCTCTGCTGCCAAACGGAATTTCTCCTCTATAATTTATCCCTCTAAGAACCCGCTCTGGTTGCTCCCAAATAAAAAAATCCGTCTAAGAGCCTGGTGTCGGAACAAGATACCCAAGTACTTATGGGATAATTCCACATCACACTGTCCCCTTCAGAGAAACGCACAGTTCTACATGTGCAGTAAAATGGGAACGGGGATGGAGGGTACAGGTAGACAAAGGAGTGGAAGTGATGGTTGATGTATAAGTGCATAATCAGGCCACTTTGTCGACGAACCCGTAACCATTTCTTTGTTTGACAATATATGGGACAGCACTTGTGATTGGCTTTGTGGATAAGGAGGTGTAAGTTTAGCCTCCTGACTGGTCAACTGTTTTGTTCCTTTGGTCGATCCCTAAACACTTGAGTCACTTGTGCAATTATCCACGGAGTAGTATAGAAATATCATGTTTTCAACTATGATACTGTTATATGAAAACTCACACAGCACTTAAGTGTAGGGCAGCATTGATGTAACTATACGCTAAAAAGATCAGGAATTGCTACATCAGATTATAACACAGACAGGGAAGAAGGCTGTACTTATTCATATAGATCATAGACAAATGTTTAAGTAACGGTAACAATGAACTAATCATAGTGGTGAAGACAATCTGTGGTTACATGAGCTGCAAACTTTTTAATTCGCCTAAGAACCTGTCTGCCTAAGAACTCGCTTTTTTTGTCTCCCGACGACTGGGTTCTTCGGCGGAGACCACTGTACATGTAGTACGAGGGCAGGCTGATAATTAAGTTCCGTTTGCTAATAACTCAGTCAATTTTCATCACATCGACCTAAAATTTCCAACA
>JBCAUA010065139.1:0-11190 GCA_038406235.1 Peronia verruculata
CCCCCCCCCCCCCCGCCTCACACCCTTGAATTAAGTGTCCTGAAACTTAATTTCATTACTTTAATAGTACATCCGTCTCTCAGACCGAGCGATGTACCTGTATAATTCAAACTATGCCAAGTCTGATTTACAGCTAGATATTGTCTTTAAAAAAAAATAAAAATTATAAAGCAATATGTAAATGCTGTGCCTGGCCGTTTAGTGAGGCACTTGTTGTTGATATTATTATATTCACGCCTCCTGTGGTGAAATGGACGATTAAACCGTATGTTGTAGAATTAATGGCTCAAGGCAGTGAAACATTTACAGGGTGTGAGTATTCTGGATATTTATGAGAAATCCCTTTATCCTTCAAAAGTTGACTTCAGAAACCAGCCCTCTCTCCATGTGTCTTTTTTTTTTTTTTCTCTGCCTTTCTCTACACAGCTTTTCTCGAATTTTGCTCTCTATCTCCTATCACCATTAGGGCCTCCCATAGCCACTTATGTATTCTTAAGGTCCTTTATTAGGCATCCATATCTTACTCCGTCACAACTAAGACTCATTGACTTTCACTTTGACAGATGTCATTCAACTACGTTATGGACCAAAAGAAATAAAGGAGACTGTCACTCTTCCTGATAGGCGGAGGTTCATTTAAAACTGCTTTGTGAAAACCTACATTGATCTTCAGTCGTGATCTTGAGTCTTATCTCATAGTGCAGTGGTCATCCAGTGTCTATACCTTGAATTGGAGCTCAAGATATATCAATATCAATAGTTATGGGTCAAACACACCAGAATGGACATATCCATCAAAAACACAAAAAATATTTTTATTTTCGGAAAAGATAGGAACTCTACGAGAAACAAAAACTCAAAATGCATTTCTTGAGCGATAAAAACCATATTTCACTCGTGCACCCGCCCCCTCCTTTCCATAAAATAAAATTAAGGGATTTTCTTTAGAATGGAAATATCAATGTATAATTTATAAGTGTATTTGTGTAAATATTTTAACTCTCTTAGTTGTATCAACATTTTGCACCCTTTCAGAAATCACAGGATAAACAATTTCAAACCGTCCTTCAAGCACAATGTATAATATTGTATATTATATCATAACAAGCGCCTTATACCGCCAAACTCCTTGACCTTTAAAAAAAAAAACTTTAGTCAAGCAAAGATGTTGTCCAGATTACCTCAGAAAGAAAGTTTACTGAATGAGATTGGGCTGTAATTAGTTTGGATAAACAATTCTACATTGTTAAGCATCATCATCGCAAACTACCAACCTCCATGCCCACCCTCGTACGACAGTGACTGTCAATCCCGCAGTGGACACTGGATGGCATTATTTTATCTATGGTCGCCACTGACAGACTGAGGATTGTCCTAAAGTCGCCCACAGCTTTTTACCAGTATAACGAGGATTTGTTACAGGATAGAAATCAACGGGAGTGCTCGCTCGGTAGATGAACTAGGAAGATATGAAGTGTTGATCTCCAAGTCCAGTGGTCTAGCTGCCTTTTCCTGCTATGAAAATCATAAGCATTACAAATTCCTTCTCTTGGACTACATTTGAACAACAGTGATATCTAGCTTTAAAAAAAACCCCACTCATTTATTAGTTCTACTTAGCTTAACATATTTTTTCATTCTATACAACTAGGTTAAATGACAGACATGCTTAGTCTGAGGTTACTATAAGTTACGTAAATTCTCGATTTAAAATTTCCTTTTGCTCCTGGCTTACAGTTCGTTTTCTCTGTAAGAACAGACTAACTTCTACTCACTTAGTCAAGCATCTCCTCTTTCCCGATCTCCATTACCTATGATCAAAGCAAACAGGAGTCACCCTCGGCTTAAGTTTATTTTCCATTTAATTTCAATTATTTGTTAATTCATTTTTCTTCTCATGTGTAAAAATCAGAGCTTTTGTAAATCAGTAGAAATCAAACATTGGCAGTCTTCTGAATGGTACTGTCTTCAACAAAGAGGAGATAGGGAAGGCTAATACTCTAAAAGTGACGTTTTCAAATTCGAGCAATGTTGTAGATCTGGTCGGAGGACCCAAAGGTTCATATGGAGGCCGCACGTCAGGCTTAATTTGCCCCCTGTCACACTTCATTTCCCGAACAAATATTAACTTTATATTACCCCTCTTTCCAAAGCACTGATTGATCGTGAATATACAGCAATAATTTCTAGCATGGTGATTTGGTTTCGCCAGTGAACCAGACTACAATCGTTTTGAGAAAAATGAATAAAAATAAAAAACGGCGCTGACATGTACAGATTGATCGGTCATTAAAAAAGAACGTGTCAAAAATTGTGCAATAAACATGAGATTAAAAGTTAGAAAAAAACGAGTGAATGAATGACTGGACAAATGAATAGAGATACACACATTCTGATTGCATTCATGATTGTTCGACTCACTCACTCCTAACAATGCATGCAGAATTTAGATTTTTAAAAGACTTTACCAAGCCAGAGATATGTGGCTAAAGCCTGTCCATGCATGCATGTATCTGAGTGTGTATGTGGATGTCCGTCTCATAGTTTGTCTCATTATCTGTCTGCCCATTTGTCAGTCTGATGTTTGGTTATGGTAAGAATAAGCCTGTGTGTAGGTCCAGCACCACATAAAGAGAAAAATACTGTTCTGATAAGAATTGAGGGTAAGAGGCCTGAACTAGGGGATTAAGGAAGGAAAAAAATGGATCTGCACAATTCTTTTTAATTATATAGTATGAAAATTTCAACATCGATTAGATGAATGAATGCTGTACGCGGTAGCAAAGTTGCTGGCATCCCATACACTGTGTTAAGGAACATCATGAGATGAGAGTAAAAATTAATCCTTGAAAGAAACCAAGGATATTGCATGTATATTAATATGACATATGGAAAACAAAGGAAAGAATTCAGTTCTCACTATTCTCAATACAATAAATATCACTTCATCACAGTCCATGACGAACATACTCTTAATCAAAATTACTATGCAATGTAGATTCATGTTCTAGATTATGATATCTATTGTCTGGTGCCATTAAAATCAAAGCACTCTTATGTCCAGCAACGCATTGCGCTTCCGAATGTCACTCACAGACTTTATAGAAACCCAACGGCAAGAAATCGTTAATCCTCATTTGGCCTTTTAGAGTCTTGATGCCAAACCTGGCGATAGTAAGGCCTGAAGCTAAGGAGCCATAGAATAGAAGATGTCATCCCAGATTGGCAGTATTCAAGAAGCCATAAATGGAAAGTGGGCCAACACCAACGCGGCAAGTGTGTTGACTTACCCTGCGGGTCAGTGGGTGGGACCCAAGGAAAACCCTGATCCAAATTTGATAGTGCTAGGGTTTATTAAAAAATGAAATCGAACTATCTGGAGATGATGTTGTGCTCAGACATATCAGACTAATCATGGAAAATAGTCTCGCAAGAGGACGCCCCATAGGAGAGAAATCCATTTAGGAAGTTTACCTCTAATAATAATAAACATCAACAAAAAATCATACTCTTTTATTTCTCACATTCCATTTTCATCTTTCTTAATCTATCTTTTACCTATCTGTACTGCTAAAATTATACTAATAATTCTTCATGTACTGCTGATGCCATTACTATCACAGCCGATATTACTGGTACAATTTCTACCGTTGCTACTGGTCTTGTCATTGCTATACTCATGCTACAAATTCTACTACACTTACTAGTGTGACTGCTACTACTACAATGGCTATTGTTGTTGGTCCTGCTACTAGCTTTAATATTTAACTTTATCGTTACCAATCAGAACAGCCCTTCTCGGCGTCTCCTCAGGGTGCATAACTTCAATTGAATAAAAATGGACTGTTAGACTAACAAGTACCATGTCAACACGGAAACGATTTGATATCAAGAACGCTTCCTTACATGTTTTCAAACATCGACTAGAAGTGACTCGGTGATAGAATAAAAGTCTCACCTGTTTAGAATTTGGTTTCTTATCCGCGAAATTCTGCAGATGTCACAGGCATATTTTGTTTAGAAAGAAAATCTTGTCCTTTCCTTTTGCCTAAGATAGAAATGTTTACCTGCCACCAGCGTTTTACCTCCAAAAAAGATTTTTGCTTCCAGCGAGCTGTGTGATGAGGGCATTCATGTATGATGCGTGGGAAGAAAACGTCTTTTGTGATCCTTTGGTTGATATGGGAAACCCAGTTTTTGAGGGCGGAGAGCCATGTATTCGCTAATATTCAAGTATGGCCGGGCAGCCACATCAAAAATACAGCTATTGATAATAAGGAAAATATTGAATTTCAATAATATAATTGAAGCAAGAGGAGGGTAGCAAAAGGGCTGTGGTAAAGGAGGCTAGTCGATCCCATTAACCCATTCACCGCTAGAAACTCCCTTCTGTTCGCTACTCGATTCCATTAACGCATTCACTGCTAGAGGTTACCATCGGTTCATGTTAAAGAGTGTCGTCTTAATATTAATGCTAATGAACTTTGTCATTTTTTGGACAATGAAACTGTCCATATTGATGGATGTGTATACATATTCCCAGAATTCAAGTTCTGGGTCCAGATTTGTGAATAGAAAATCATTTCTAATGATCATGATCCCAGCGGTCAGGAAGCCACTGTATAGCTACGGAGAAGTGGGTAGTATAGGTCAAGAGAAACATGGAGGGTGAGTTTAAAGAGGTCACTTTGAAGAGTGATGAACTTAAGACATTACTGATGTATTGAGGTGTAAACTTGCCGGTTGAGTTGTTGGCCAGGTTTGAATGGAGAAAAAACTTGCTATAGTTGTTAATCAAACAGGGAAGAGGAGGGGAAGGAGAGAAAAAGAGAGACAGACAGACAGAGGTAGAGACAGAGAATGAAGTAAATAAGGAGATAGAGATGTGTTAGGAAATTAAAAGGAAATGAGAATGAGTTAGAGAGAGAGAGAGAGAGAGAGAGTGACAACCAAACTAAGGTGTTTAGCGCAGTACAGCTCTCGTCATTGCTCTAAAGCGGCACATCATGGACTCTGTACCGCAGACATATCAAAAAGTTGGAACAGTTCCACAAGAGCTGTCTGCGATCCATCATGCAGATACGGTGGCAAGAGCGCATCACAATCCAAGATGTTCTGGACAGAGTCGGCACAACTAGCATCGATGTCAGAATCCTCCAAGCTCAGTTTTGATGGTCTGGCCACGCCATCCGCATGGAAGATTCCAGGATCCCACGTCAACTCTTTTAGATATGAGGTGACCCACGGCAAGGCCGTCCCAAAATGCGGTATAAGAACACGAAGGCCAACCTCAAATGGTCGGATCTCTAGCGTCCTGAGTTTGAGACAGCGGCAACGACAAAAATTCGCTGGCGTGAGCTGACGAGGTAAACTGTGAATGCCCTTGAAGAAGATCGCCGCCAACGCCTTCAAGCTGCTCGAGAAAAACGACATCAAACTGCATCTGCCTGCCTTCCACCAGCTGGCATTTCCATTTCATACCTACACTTGCATGTATGCCTCCAGGTTTGGCCTACACAGCACATGCACATATACCACAGAGGGCACAACAGATAGCCTTTCTCGGAATTCAAGAAATAACCAAGAGACGATCTTGTCTACTTAGCACACTGAGATGGGTATTAGGTTATTTCAAATCAACATTCAGCTTTAAATCTGTTAATTGTGCAACCACCAACTATTTTCAAAAGAAATGTTTTTCTCTTGCCATCCTCCATCTAAATGTTTTATTTCTGAGTGGCCAAGGGTTTTACGTTATGTTCTATTGTCGCCTCAGAGACATCTACAGATAGCTATCTCCCTAAGAGTGGTTGAAAGGAGAGCTAATAAGAACAGTTTCAATACAGCCAGATCACTGAAATTGTCTCTAAACAGACAATAGAGAAGCCATTTCAAAACAGTGTCTTCTACACTCAAACCGCGTCTTTCTTTGAAAATGGAAGCAGTTTAATTTCACTCCGAGAGAAGAAAGGAAATACAAGATGACAAAAAAAAAAAATATGAGAGGAAAACAGACACTGAAGATAAAGATATCTGGAAATATAGAACCAGTCTGGAGCATTTTCACTTTCCAATATCTCAGGGTAAATCTTTCTCAAACACAGAGTAAAATGGCTTACTGAAAAGCAGATTATTGCAATGAAAAAAGTAGAATACTAGAATTCACACTCAGGAAAACAGTAGTAGTAAAAAGGCAAACGCAGATAGCAAAACAAGAGGTGAATAGATTGTCAGACCGATACTGCAAAGATAAGTCTCAGGGGCAGATCTCTAGTCTAATCAGTTGTGCGAGAAACGTGGGGAAAGGCCATGATGTCAATAGAAATGACTATGTTGTATGCATGACGCAGTTTTCAGTCATGACACAGCGAGAACAGAAAGGCGTAAGCGGTTTGTGGATTGTTCAGTATAAGCAAGCTGAGCTCGGATAAATGGTCTGAAAAAGCTTGTGGATTTTTGATCAAGTGACACAAAAAAAAACTTCTGCTCAAATGAAAACAAAAAACAAAAAAAAAAGCTATTAGTTCTAAATCATTCTCTCTAAAGTCATCCAAAGCAATCTTGGATTTCTGTCCTTTCTTCTTTTGCGGGTTAATTACGGTGTTTTTGGAAGGTTAAATATAAGAACAAGAGTCAAGAGAGAGAGACAGAGAGGGAAAGAAAGAGAGACGGAGCGGGGGGGGGGGGGCAATCCAGCAAGAAGGAACGCCATCTAACGCTGAAAAAAGGGAGAAACACGTCATTTTTTTTTCCCGGAAGCCAGGTGTGACAATGACAGATACGGGTGACTGAGTTGTATGGATGAAAACAACTGAGTAAACATGTACGCGAAAAGAAACATTTTGAAAACAACTACAGAGACAGAAAATAGCGGAATGGATGATGACAAAATGGGAAAAAGAGAGATACTGTAAGAAGACGAACGAAATGGATACACAGAAAGAGAGAGAGTGGAGAAGAGAAACGAACTTGCTGGGAAAGAACATGAAAGGGAGGGGTCATTACTTAAAGAGGAAAGGACTAAACACTTTTTTTTTTATGCGGGACTGACCCAAGAGAGAGAGAGAGAGAGAGAGAGAGAGAGAGGATTGGCAACAGAGAAACAACGTGGAAAGGGATGAAAGCGCAGGTATGGTAGGGAGGGGGAAGGGTAGATATTGTAGGAATGAGGGTGCTGTAGAGTAAAGGTAGGTCAGAGTATGAGGATAACAATATCATTGTGCACAAATGGAGCATCAGAGAGAAGAGGTACAGATATGCTTTATAAACGGAATCTATCAAATTACCATTATGTGAGGTTTCTAAATAGGAAATACAAAATTCAACAACATATTATGACGTGCTCATCTTGACATTGGTGGAGACGGGATATAAAAGAGGTAACTTCAAAGAATGGCGGAAAGGTATATTTTATATGCACTACCTTTTTCTCAGGTAGCCTGAAGTCAACAAACTATCAAAAGAGCAGGTGTGCCTGAAGCCTTGGGGGGGGGGGGGGGAGGGCTGGAGTGCATAAATATATGAATCTATCAATGTGCGTGTATGTGCCTGAAAATACCTCTCATGTAGATATGTGTGTATATATGAGTGTGTGCATGTATGTGTGTGTGTGTGTGTTGTGCGTGTGGGTGTCTAAAACTGCCTGCTGTGTAGATGTGTAAAAGTGTGTGTCGTAATTGTCTCCTATAAAGATATTTGCTTGTGTGCGTATTTGGTGGATCCAAGTCCATGCGTGTATAAATAGCCGAGTATATTGTAGTTCTTAAAAGTGTTTGCTATTTTATATTTATGTTATTTCAAAATCCTCATTTCGCAATGAGATTTCAATATGATGTATGATTTTTGTTCCTGTTTCCGCTTCTCCTCTCCCATTCTTTTCATTTTTTTCTTTACTTCCTCTACTCTCTCTGTCTCTCTCTCTCTCTATTTCTCTCTCTCACTCTCTTTCTCCCTCTCTCCTTTACTCCACCTTCCCAAGAGCACCTTCTCAATATTTCTTGACAAATTGATCTGACTTAATGAATATCGATCTTTATGTTTTTGAAAACTCCAGCAATCAGAAACATCATTCTGAATTATTGAAGCCATGCGCATCAAACTGTAATCAGGGTGCCAGTTTTGACATCTGTTAATCTTGATAACTAGATCATTCAGAGCGAGATGAGATTTCTATATCCGCCACTCCGCAATGGCTTCCCGCGGCCTCAGGCTTTCATGCTCAATTTCTCAGGGCCATTTTCTTTATTTAAAAAAAAAAAATTGTATCAATGAACGACTCGATTTAGATAAGATAAGCTTAATAAATGATGCGATTTAAATAAGATAAGATAAGCATGAGGAATTTCGTTCGAGGTTGCAGAGTTGATGGAAGACTGGTGTAAAAATGGAATGATACCCCGCCAAACACACAAGCACACATTTCATGCACATACAGATTCGATTAAAAAAAAGTATGCGCATCGTCAGAGCATCATCAAAACTGTTAATGGGGAATGGTACGACAATAATCATCATGACGAGGACCAGAATGGACAAAGAAAGGAAAGGAGGAAAGACAAAGAAGAAGTGAAGAAGGCCATGATACTGACAAAACGAAAGAGAAGAGGACGGCAAAGAAAGGGAAGATGAAAAGGTAAAAAGGCGAAAAGAAGAGAGACCAGAAGAAGAAATAAAGGAGGAGAAGAAGAACAACAACAAGGAGAAGAAAGGGAATATGAAAAGGTAAGAAGGGGAAAAGAAGAGAGACCAGAAGAAGAAATAAAGAAGAGGAGGAAGAAGAAGAACAATGGAAAAAAGAACAAGAGAAGAAGAGGAGACAGGTAAAGCGGAAGAAAACGAAGGGAAAGAGGATGAGAGACAAGGAAGGAAACACATGCATGAAAACAGAGGGCAAATAAAACAGACAAACGCCATCTTCAACAGCACGTTATTGTCAGAGACTTGTCGAGTTGGCCTATATCTGCTCACTCTCTGCCTTACAGCTTCTTCAGACAGCCTCTTTTTCCCTTGCCAAACTAATCAAGCTGTTAATTTGGTAGACTGTCTACAAGTGGAGCCCGACAAATATTCAGCTCGTTTACACCTGGTCTGAACTGCAATCGAATCATTGTTCTTTGATGATACTCAGAATAGAGGTGGGAGGAATTTCAAGAGGAAGCACTCGTAGATGTCTTGACACCGTCTGTGTCGTGTCTGATCTATTTCGTCACTTGCCATTTTTACTCGGTCTTGTTTTTGTTTTTTGGTTTTTTTTTCTTCTTTTTTTCGTTTCTAATTGGCTAATGGGAGAGAGGAATCTCACGCACTTACTATAAAAGACACAAATGCTTTCTAAATTTAGCCCTTGGCAGGCACCTTTTTGCTTTCTCATCGCGCGCCGATGACGCCACAGCGCTTTGATTTCGTAAGCAGCCGCGGCAAAATATGTCATCTAACATTACGTGGGAAAGCTAGGAAAAAAGGGCAATGCTCTGTGCTGGCTTGTTTATATTCTGGTACTTTCCCACAACACCCTGTCCAAACACCTTTTAACTTTCTTTATTTTCCAAAGAGCGACAACGGTGTCTGTTGTAGCCTAATAATAGACAGAAAAATACGAGAGTTCCCAAGTTGAAATAGGAAGAATGTGCCGATAATCTTGAAAAAGGACGGGACGCAGAGAGAGAGAGAGAGAGAGAGAGAGAGAGAGAATGAGGGAGAGAGAGAGAGAGAATGAGGGAGCAAGAAACAGTGAATGGGAGAAGACTTAAGATGTTAATGAGTCGTACTACTGTAATCTTCCAATATTGTATTGAATATTACTTATGCAATGGGATATCGTTTCGCAGATTATCTGCCCTTTCCAAAAGAGGATTTTGACCAGACTTTTACTTCCCTTTGCCAGACAGAAGATGTGTTGAGCAAACAGTGTAAAGAGGAAAAATCCCTTTACTGCTTGCCATTAGAAAGACTGATCGCCAAAAATTTTGATCAAATGATAACAATAAGAAGAAAACAATCTCTTATCATCATAATTTGTTTGGAATTTTTCATGACGTATGTCTCAAGCAAAGGGCGCAAAAACGATTTTCCCTCTTTATGCTACTTGTTAAATCCCTCTTTGCCTGGTAAAGGGAAGTAAAAGGACTGAGCACAACGATCTCCCATTGGATATTATATATTCAGTTGCAAAAAAAAAAAAAAAAGTGCCACAGGTATTCACATGCGAGGATCTAAAAAATTCTTCTTGACTCTAATGCACATGTACACTGAATGGTGAAGGACCAATGTGGGCCATGTAAGCTAAATATAGCCATGACAAATGGATACTGAAAGAGATAGGCAGAGAGAAAGAAAGTGAGAGAAAGATCCGAGGAAGTCGGAGAGAGAAGTTGAAACTAGGAAATAAGAGAGAAAGGGAATGAATGTCTTATATATAAGTGGGACAGAGGCAAATCCACTGCTGAAAGAGAAATGTTGAACACAGAGAGCAAAATGAGCATAGTCAGTTACGCTAGAGTTTGTAAATCTCCCTTGATTATCGTAGACGAAGCTTAAAAACAACAACAACAACAACTACAACAACAACAAGAACTAATCGTCAAGGACCACAAACTTGACGGCAAAACTTAATCCAAAGAAGGGAGAGAGAGTCTACGAGTGGCTTACGATCGAAGTTAAACAAGTATGGGCATCCAGCCTAATTGGAAAAGTGACTGGCATAGCCAAGTGGATCCTGCCAAGTACCACATCATAAAAAATCAGACATTTTTATGCCAACGTCTCTACAGGAGACCTCACATCAAACGGACTGCTGGGTTCTTTGATAAATGATAAGGCAGTTTAATGTCACTTTCGAATTTCTAGTCTAGCTTTTTGCGCATAACTTCTTAATATTAGTCCATCTCTGTGGACTCGTTACTTCCGTTTCTGATTCTCTCTCTCTCTCTCTTTCTCTCTCTTCCTTTCTCTTCCTCTCTCTTTCATGTACTGCTCTTTCATTCTTCTCTATTTGATTTTGTATCCTGCAATCCATTTAGCTATCCATCGGCTAGCCATCCATCTGGATATCTTTAATCTGGTTATATCTGTCTATCCATAACATTTATCCATCCATCCATCCATCCATCCATCCAATCATCTATCTATCTATCTATCTATCTATCTATCTATCTATCTATCTATCTATCTATCTATCTATCTATCTATCTA
>JBCAUA010065150.1:0-11189 GCA_038406235.1 Peronia verruculata
AAGTCCACCCTAACGCTAACATGTAGGTCCGACGAGCGGGTGACAGACAGGCCTGGGGTAACAAACGAAAAAGCGCCGGAGAAGGTGAATGTTGATGGTGATGGAGATGACGAAGGTGAAAATAAAGTTAGATCGATAAGTTGTAATAGTGACTCGGCACTTGAGAAAAGAAACAACAAGAACTGCACGGACCCTGCAGACTGCCGTTATCGGTGTGAGTACCCAGTCATCATTCGTCATCGAGCACTCTCATTGTGACAATCAGAAGCGAGTATTCGGGTTTGAAAAATATATATGCAAACGGCATGAAATAATCAGTTTCAAATTACAAACAAACAAACAAAAAAAATATTCTTGAGATATTCGTTCCATCCCATGTGTTCAGGTATCGATAAAACTAGATTTTGGACGTATATTTATATATCTCGAAATTTTATTTCTTTTAGAGGAACAAAGTCAAGGAACACACAGCATAGTATTGTAAGTGTTGTATGGAATATGACGTACGGCAAATAAAAAAGAAACATCGACTTAATTCCTATGCATCTGTACCTCTCATGTGTGCCCAGTTTGCCTTTCATGACAGCGACCAAAGAACTTGATAGGAAAGAGAAATGCCTTTATCGCCCACAGCTCAGGAAATGAAGGAAACACTATACTGATCACCGTGCTCACACACATAATAAATATGCAGGAAATGATTAAACTACAGTTGCCTGTATGTCTCTGATGAGATTTAAAGTTCAGCATTTCAATCAATAGGTTTAAATATCTCCTACTGCTCTGGTCTAACGGCAGCACGGTACTAACACTTGTTTCCCATTGATTTTGGCGTTTTTCACTTCATTCCTTCAATTACACAAGCATGCCAGCAAATATAAAAACAAAATAGCTAAGGAGAACAGGGGGAAGTACATTCAGAAGAGAAAGAACAAGATGAAAAAAAGATGAGGAAGGGGGAGACGAGCAACAACGATCACAATCCACATTAGAGCAAAAGAAACAAATGATGCCGGAGAGAGACACAAATGCCATGCAGGGGAGCTCAGCGCGGCAAGCGGTGATAGTGAACCACAATTTCTCAAGCAAAAACCTTAAACAGCAAAACACTGTAATTCATGGTTTTTAAAAGACACACAAATATCTTGGGCAAAGATATATCATGCTCACCATTATCTTTCAATATATCTATAGGTCAGCCAAACATAAGACCAAAATTTTGCCTTGCCCAAGAAGATGAGTACAAATGCATAATAATAGGGTCTTATCTCTTTGTTTTCTTCTTTTTCTATGTACCTTGACATGTTTACAAGTATTACAAGGCTAGTCATGTGCTGTGTGTTCTTCCTCTGCTCCAGAAAAACAACAGAACTAAAATACAAATAAGGAATACGCCCAAAAGTAGGTTTCATCTGTACATAAAATACAGAGGGCGCAATCACATACTACGGTTTTCTTTACACCTTTTGCATTTCAACTTCTCCAAGGGCAAAATGGATTGGCTTTATGGACCATACCTTTGGTACATTCACAGTGGGAGTCTAGGAAAGTAACCACATCAGCTGTAGCCATGTTGAAGCCGGCAAGACGTGCACGAATGAGACCTTCTCGCTGGGAGGTGCGGGTGATCTTCACAATGCCCAATTTAGCCACATAGTCTTCCAGCGGCTTTTTCAAGTGGTCTGAAATAACATAAAACATTTATGCATGATTCGTAAATTGGCTGTATGCTCTCTGAACAGATTTCATTTCGTCTGTCGCTTTTTTTTTTTTTTTTGTTATAGTTCATTTTTGTAAATTTCAAAAGGCCTGAAACGACAAAACACCAAATTTGGTTCAAAGAAGTTAAAAAACACAAAGAGATACATCTGCGCCTCCTTTTCACAAATTACCTTAAGCCAAAGAAATGCCTTTAATCACCATTTTTTACAATTTTTATACTAAAACATCTGAAAGATACAAGAAATGCGGAGATGGAACTATACTTTCTAGTTTTCAATTTATGTTGGGCTAAGCCACTAAATTTTGCTACTGTCCATCAATGAACTTCCCCAGATGGTCTGGAAGAGTGCTGGTTAAGTTTTCTTGATACATAAATTTAAATGTAAATGTTCCTTTTTTTAATGTCTCTTGATGCATTCAATGATAATATATCTTATTCAAGTCTTGTGTTACGTTTACATTATAAAAGCCAATAGAGGCGGAGAAGGCAACACAAATTATAACAGCAACACACCACAACCATCGCTAGGGGAAACAGCAATGAATGTCTACTGTATGTCAGAGAAATCATCCACAAGAAGGACTCGCTTGTTAACTGTTACATTATCGAAGTTGATAGGGGTGGAAAAGATACAAGGGCCCAGAACCACCCCACTGGAGGTTGAAAGACAAAAGAAAACTGTAACTATCAGGCACATTCATAACTGTACAAGAACACAAGCAACATCATCACAATGGCAACAACAACAGCTGGCAGACCAACACCAACCTACCCATGTCAGAGAAATCGTCCACTAAGATGATCTCCTTCAGCAGATGTTTGGGTGAGCGGTCAATCACACTGTGGACAGTCCGCAGTAAAACTGACCAGGCCTCATTGTGAAAGCAGATGACCACACTGGTATCCGGCAGGTTGCTGTGGTATTGCAGGCTACGGCACCTGTGATGGATAAACGTTCCAAGTTCATTAGTATATGTATAGAGCATGCTGGCAAGCTCTTCGTAAAAGAACAGAGGCTTATCAAAATGAAAGACAAAAGTAGCCAAGTGGAAACGTGTGCAAATAATGAAGGTCAAAAACGATTATAACAAAGCGTCGGGTAAAGTGCCCAGTATTTGTGCAGCAAAGTTTGTCCGAGATCTAGACACTCAGCAAAGTGCTGGGGCGGACTCTATCGTGGTTATGGACAATATATATCCATCTCGTCTGTAATATCTATCTGGCACAAGTTTGTAAACGATTGCAGAATCTTGTAAGAACTCATTCTTAATTTCTCACCCGCGAGACTCGCCTGCACACTGTTGGGCTGACTCAATAGATTTGTTCCGACCAAGCGAACAGTTGGAAATCCACGTTTAATTTTAGTAGGCTACGGGGTACAAACACTTTCAACTGTCCACAAAGACATAGAAAAACACTTAAAAATGCACAGATTCGGTGACCTGTTCTCAGATCTCGTGGTGGAGCAGCAACAAACATCAATGAGTGTTCTATTTCTAGCAAGGGGTGCAAACACTTCGCCCGGGATTTCCAGGTTTTTTGGTTAGTCGAATATGAACTATTAAACTTCACAGAACGTTACTCAATTATCCTCTTGCCCTGTTTGCCACATGACTGAACTTGTACAACAACAAACAAGACAAACTGATAATGTTACTGTGCTTAGCGCAATGGGCTCCACCATGTCAAAAAAATCAGCAACCGAGGATCTCTTTCACTAGGAACAGTGTAAAACAAAAGAAAAAGTTCACCATGAGGTGTGAAAATGAAAGATTCAGTACAAATCCATCTCCTGACTACAAAGAGCAGCCTATCTAGAACATCTAGATGAATAGTACATTTCGAACAACAAACAAAACGGGAATAAAACCAGTGGCCGATGACTAAGGCCACAAGACCTGAGTTACAACAAAACATTGACACTAAAAGCGTTGGAAATATCTGAGTTTCGACTGCCGTTCTGAAACGACACAGAGAGCAATGATGACGAAGGACACTCGAACTGACGTGTTTCCCGAGCACAATCTCTCTGAGTTGAGCCCTCAGGCAGGGCTCAGTTAAGTTTCACATTAGACCCTACAATTTTCTTGATATCAGATCTCCAGGTGCGCTCACTATGGCCTGCATACACCCGTGAGTTCAACAGCACTCCTGGGCAGCCATGAGAGACACTTTCAACCAGTCTGTTTCTCGGATTGCTAGGAGCGGACAAAATCCTTAACCAGTGGGTAAACATGTACAGATGAAGAGCCATTGTGACTGTTGTTATGGGAACTGTACAACACGAGACACATTGCTGTTTCCGCTGCCCTTAAAAAAAAAAAAAAAATCGTCCTGATGTATGATTTTGTGCATCTAAATTTCAATAAAACACCTGTCGTTGGAGTGTTCTGTTCTACTAGTTATCAAAGCAAATTCGAAATAAAACTTTTGAACTAATCACTGTGAAGCTTTGCTTCTTTTGTCTTGACTCGTAAATAAGCGCTATGCCAACGGCGGCTATAGGCACCCGAGCGGCTCACGGGTGTGAAGACAATATAACAGACATGCAAATCCTCTTTGACTGGAAAAACAGAGATTTTTATGTCCGAGCATGTACTACAATTTATTAGGTCTCTGCGGGTATCCCGTCGCTGGCGTGAGCGAAACATAGGCCCAGCTCAGACGGGATCTGTCGAGTAAATCATATTCCAATCTTAAATCCATTGTAACTGTCGATAGAGTTTTAGAAGGTAAAAGCTCCCATATGATCTGTATAAACTGTATATAAGAAAACGCACAGAAAGAAAGCAGGAACGGGCATTCCATTAAAAACAAAACAAAACAAAACAAAAATCGGGGGGGGGGGGGAGGACTCTGCGGTGATTTTTACTCACTATTTAACCCTAGAAGTTCCAAAAGGGTGATCTGCCGAGGGGTTGCTTACAGTACTTATGCATGTCAACTACATTTAGATAGCTGTAATACAGTAAGATGAAGAGGAAATTCATTTCAAATGTTTACTGCTATTTCTGTCTACCCTATCATTTCTTGAACATAAATCCATACAATTTTTGTAATATTAAATTCTGGCTGTTTCTTGTGATTCTATTAGGGTTAAAACTATTAGAACACTAGACTTCGGGGCGTCAGGCGCACGTTTTGAATTTCCTCCTCTCCCTCCATCCCACCTCCATGCGAACCTCCATCCCACCTCCATGTTGTTACAAAATTCTACCGACGGCGAAAATGAGTGAATGATCGGCCCGTTTTGGGCTTTCTGAGACGGCCCGGGCCCACGGTCATTGAGCCTAGCTCGGGCCGATCGAGCTCGGGCGGGGCTTTTTCTCAGGCTTATCTCATAATAATGTGTATTTTAGTTATTTTCACTTCACCTCCTGCCAACAGCCCAATCGATCCCAGGATGGTGTCACGATTGCAACTAGCACTGTTCGACTGCGAGTCCCTTCCAGACTTTGTGCAGACTTGCAGGTGTTGGCTGGTCGATCAAGTCGCAACAGATAGAAGTCTGAACTCTGAGCTTATGCTGCCAATGCAGGGGACCATAAGAAACAGGTGTGTCAGCAGGGACAAACACAGCTGTGTATTCTCAATTTCTTATCGCAAATGCAGCTACATGTGCTTGTATTTGCAGGTATACAGAGGATCTCCACCAAATCAGATCGCTGCATAAAGAACTTTGGACCAAGAACCACTGAAATCAATAAAATTTCTATTCTTTCTTCGACCCTACCAGACTGGACAACGGCCCAGTATTAAAAAACAGTATTAAAAATAACAATAATAATAATAAAAAAATCCGGATAACAGTACAAAATGCCTGTCCTTACATACATTACATACATACATACATACAGCCTATATCATGTCCACCTGCAGCAGAGGATCTAGGAGTTCTTCAAGAACTTATCTTGTACAAATTCTCTCTCTCTCTCTTTCTCTCTCTCTCTCTCTCTCTCACTCTCACCTCTCTTCTGTTCTATTCTTTCAATTTCATCATGGTAATATTTCATCCTCCCACGGTTTCCTTCCTCATTTGGTATATTATTTTATTAGCATTCTTCCATTCTCTCTTTCTCTCTCGTTCTTTCTTTTCTCTTTCCCTCTCTCACACCCTCTCTCTTTCTTTCTCTCTTTCTTTTTCTCACTCACTCACTCACTCACTCACTCATTTATTCTCTGTATTGTTCCAACAATAGAGATAACATTATTGTTTTCCGCCAAGATTAAAAATTTGTAGGGGATCAGCTGTAAACAGTCACACACACAAAGCAATACCCCACCCCCCGCCCTCTCTCTTTTCTCCACTTCCTCCAGTTATTGTCCGTTTGAGTGCAATGTCCTCCCTCTCCCTCTTCCTCCTCCCCGTGTATTTTCAGACCTAAAATAGCTTTTTTCTCTTCCACAGATAGCTCGGAGTTAGGACTCTCAGTGCCCAAGGGCTTAGAGACTTTCTTTTCATTTACAGGAGATGGATTTTTTAAAAAAAATGGAGAAACGGGGATCGGTTCATGATTCAGGACTGGGTTATCCCCGCTCTCCCTCTTTTAAGTCTCTGTGCTTCGTATCCACATAAGCTTTCTTCTCCCTTTTTTTTTTTTTAAATAATTACTCCACATTCAATCCTTAGAACTATTTTCGGAATTGTATATGAAGATTGCGTTGTTTTTCGCTGGTCTAATATATTTGTTTGGAATGAATATGTTATTTAAAGAATCGCCATTGTGATATTTTTATTCTGGAATTCTTTTTAATGCAGACTTTCCATTGCCCCACAGACATTAGAAGGATACAGGTTTTTCAATGGTCGTTAGTTGAACTGCAATGTTACTACCTTTGCACATGACTAGAGAGGGAGCTACTAAACTCGGAGCTGTGACGGCGCGGGGGAGGGGGAGGGGATGGTTAGAGACAAAGTTTGGCACAAAGCGAATTACATGGGTACGGTTGTCTGTATAAACTTTGAACACACCTGACCTATGCTTCCTCTCCACTCCCCCAAATTCCCTTCCCATAACTTTTCCACTTCATACAAAAAACATAATTTTTGACGTCCTATACATGAATATATAAAAGGATTAATTAAGAGACAAGAAGAGTAACAGAGAGGAGGGCATATCTGTGTGTTGATTGGGTATGTGTGTCTGTTCCTGTGTCTGTATGTATGTTTATGAATGCATACTAGAGTGTGTGCACATATGTATAAATGTAGATTATCTGTGTGAGACGTGAGAAAAATCGTAGAGATGTTTCTAATTCTTTCAATATTCATTCTCTCTTTATCTTCTTCTCAATAACTCGCCGTCCGTTTCTCTTCTTCTCTCATTCTCTAGCATTTTGGTCTTACTTTCTTTCATTTTCTCATTTCTCTCCTAACTCTATCTTTCTCTTACTATTTTTGAACTGTCCGTTGCCAATCGTTTCACCATTCATTTTATGCTCAAGAAGGGGATAAAATCATAGACGTCAAAAAGATCTGTCTTCCCTCCAGTGAGAAAACATGCCTTTACTGGATATATTCACACACACACACACACACACACACACACACACACACACACACACACACACACACACACACACACACACACACACACGAAGCGGGATTAGGGCCAAGATATATATCATAATAAGTTCTTGTTTTCAGGCTTGCAGGAGGCCAAAGTCTGAATGGACACCTGGTTAGGAGGTCTGGATCGGCCACGCCCAGTGAGACTACAAAGTCCCAACTTTGCACAGACCTGCAAGCTTTTCCTGGACTATCGGGGCAACACATCCTTCGGGCGAGCGAGAAAAATGTGGCCATGTTTATCCATCCCGGCACAGACGCTGAGATCAAGGTTTTTCCACAACATTAGGATGATCGCTAGACATTGTCCGGCGTCGCAATAGAGACAAAATGTGCCTCCTCTGTCATGGGAAACCATTTGGAATCGGTGACTCAGAGATCAGAGTCATCAATGTAGGAGTCAAGATCTGAGCGAAACCTTTCATCCCACTTTTTTGTTGCTCCATCTTAGTTTTGTTAGGCCGTCAGTCCTTGTGGTAATTGTGCAGTTTTTTTTTTTTTTTTAATCATGTGTAGCACGGCGAAGTTTGACAGAGTGTGTACTCAGATACATCTCAACACATGCTCAGTGGCGTCTCAGTAAAATATGGCCAAAATGTAAATAGGGCTGTTAAGTCCTTCTTGTCATTTTAAGTTTGTACTTGTCTAGGTAACATCAAAACATTTTCAGTAACACAACTAGGGTTCTGTTCTAATTTTGGGAAGTCATCTTCTCATATATTTGACAAAGGCTTTCTCTGAGTTAGGGAAAGGCTGATAATTTTCCAGTATTTGGAACAAGTTTATTTAAGTACTTTATTAATCAGTTATCTAGTTAGTTGAATGAGACTCTTGGTTTGTCAGATTAGTAAATTAATTAACTGAATTAGTTAATCATTTGTCAATTAGTTTATCAATTCGATGGAAAATAAGATGTCTATGTCAGTCTTGATATAGACTGTGAACGCTGACAATCTTATGTCTCTATATTTTAGTTTCTGGGATACCGCCCCCCCCCATCCTCAATCCTCCCCCCCCCCCTTACGTGATGAGATCTATTTTTAAGGGTGTCCCAATATTTTGGCAACCCATGACTAAGGAACTGGAACAATAACGAGAGTCAAATAAATACAACTAACTTGGGACTGAACATTAGTGAGAACGTTTTGCTGCAGATGGGTTTTCGTGAAAAGTTAGACAGTTCTAATGGTTGAATTGCGAAATAAAAGCACCAACAGTATTCTTTGGAAACACAGGACAGGGGAGAACGAAAGAAAAAAGAAGACACAAAAAAATTTGAGCATCTTCGGTGAAGTTCATAGGACCATTTGTACTGTCTCTTTGTATTTTCTTTGCGCTCTCTCCTTGTTGACAAAGAGCATAGTTTTCTTCGTGAACAAAGTGACAATATTGTCACAGAGCGCAGGCTACGCCGAGCCAGCTAACCATTTGACAGGGAGGAAGAGCAAAACATCGCTTGAATTTGAGAACGCAAAATATCAAGTTATGATTTTATAAAGAAAAACGGTATAATAGCTAGAAGAATCGTCATTCGGCACTTGCCTACATTTCGCCTCCAATAATAGAAAATAGTTTTGAATGCTTGATTAACTAATACAAAAATGCATAATAACTGTCTGCAACAGCTTTCATTTTAGGTCATTATTGCAAAGAAAAATAATAAAATAAACAAAAATAAAAACAACATCAACAGCAACAAAACAGTGATAATGTTCGATTAATTACCAACAAAACTATGTCATCGAATATCATTATTCTTCTCTATATGAATGGCATTAGTCTTATACCATTTTTGACTGAAAGCCGATTCTCACCATTGATCTTTCTTTTTTTTTTTTTTTCAGTTGAGACACCGAATTAAAATACATGGCTCATTCTTGACTCGATTAACACACACACACACACATACACACACACACGCACACATACACAAACACGCACACACACACACACGCACGCACGCTCACACACACACACATACACACACAAACACACACGCACACACATATACACACACACACGTACACACACACACACACACACACACACACACACACACACTCAACAACTTTCAGATGAATGTTACGTGTGTGATTTTAGTTCTTTTATGCTTTCTTTTCCCCCTATAGGTTTATTATCATGTGTTCCGAAAATGCGTTCTCATTGGTCGAATAAACATTTTAACGTGATATTGACCAGAAACATAAACACTCTAATAATATATCTTAAAATACAGAAAAAAGCACTCACATGGCAACCACAATGTTATTCTGCCGTCATTTTATAACTGACGGGAGAATTTCATTGACAATTATAAAAGAAGCCGCAGTGCGTGGCAAAACTGCGCTAACAGCATTAGGGACAATAATAACAGCTACAAAAGGCAATAACAGCAGTTGTTTAAAAAAAAATGAGTGAAAGAGAGAGACACACAGAGAGAGAGAGAGAGAGGGAGAGAGAAAGAGAGAAATCTGCGGCTCAGCAAGAACATTTGCAGTGTTTGACTGATATGGTTCAGTTTTTTTTTTTTTTTTTAATATATCAGATATAGGTATACCTAAAAAAAAAAATCAAAACAGGGGATCTCATGTTGAGATGACTTTTAAAAAAAAAGGTAATAAAAACCTTTTTTTTTTAAATGTATGCAGACACTAGCGTTTTAATCTTCAAAGAAAACAGCATTATCTCCGCCTTTAAGTGTCAGCCCAGTTTAGGCAAAAATCATTTTTCATGTTTGAAATTTAGAATAATTTAGAAATTTTGCCCAGACAACAGCCTCCCCTCTAACTTCCCATCATATTTTCAACTGGCAAAGAGCCTTTAACGTGAGTAAGTTACATGTTCCACGGGCCCTCCGATAAATGTTCGCCCTTATCCAGAAAGGATAAGACTGTTGAGTCACTTGAAAAAAAAAAAAATGTACGTTCCAAACTTCGAATCCCTCCGATCTACCAATGATAGGATCCGAAACTCGAGTCCGCTACATTTTTTTATATAGATTAGCAAACGCCTAACTACACGTCCACGGTGACAGCCCCGCCCCCCCCCCTCCCTTCCTCAACCAACGTTCACAATTGAGTGATTGCTTGACTTTACAGCCCAGCACTAGTACAATAGTTGAAGCTGAAGACAACAGCGTGAGTCCCCTGACAGCAGACAGTGACACTGACAGACATCCGGACACCTTTTGTGTTGAGATGCCACTTAAATCCTTCCTCAAACTCTGGCGTCACGAGACAAGCAAGACAAAGTGTCAAGGCCACGCGAGGCTAATCCCCCATACTTGGTGTGAACTGGACTTCCGGCTGACCTCTGACTTTGTGGATCAGGGCCAGGTTGCGTGTTTAAGACATAGCTGTCTCTTTTGATTTGTACCGAAAAATACCAATGGAACCAAAATAACAAGATTCACACTTTCGTTGCTATGCAGTTGTACAAGGCTTAGGAAAAACACGTTAGATTGTGAAAAAAATTTCCTGTTTAATCTAATATCATGCTATTATAGGCTGAAATCTTCCATTTGTGTCAAACTTATTGTGCCACTGTCGATTACTTAGGTAATTATCAAAATTATTTTTTTTTTTTTTATTAATTAATTAATATTTTAATTGTGAGAGGCAATAAATACTGTATCTATGTAATAAGTGCCGTTTTTTAATAAATGTTTTTTTAAAAAATTAGTTAGTTTATTTATTATTTACTTTTAGTTATTTATTTTAAATAAACAATTTTCAATAATTCTACCTTCATTTGACAATTACTCACTACTTGAGAGACTTATCCAGAGCACAAGCATACACACACACACAAACACGAAAATAAAACATCTATCTATCTATCTATCTATCTATCTATCTATCTATCTATCTATCTATCTATCTATCTATCTATCTATCT
>JBCAUA010065161.1:0-11189 GCA_038406235.1 Peronia verruculata
ATACTGACAGGATCCAGCACAGTTATCATATCATAATTAAAATGCTTCCACAGAAAATTGAGAAAATGACTTACCTCGCCCAGTCGGAAGTGATCAAGGGAGATTTCAACTTATGGCCATTTTTAACTATTTTCCGATTGAGATACCAAAATTTTTAGTTGTTTTCCACAAAACAAAAATTCAACCTTCCCTAACCTGAAAAGAAAAATTTGGTATCTGAGTTGGAAAATAGTTAAAAACAGCTGCAACTCACGATTGCCTAGAGCGGCTTCTGACTCACTTGTTCTGAGTGCAAGACAAGTTGTATATCAACATAATATTTAGATGTGATTCATCAAAGTTGTTGATAAAACTTAAAAAGAAATGATCAAATTTTTCAGAGTGTAAAATCTACACTGGCTACATTTATTTGTATTTGCAAAATTAATGCTGGTTGAAATAAAAGATGAAACTGATAATTGTTTATCTTGATGATAATTATAATTATGTGCTGCAGTATTATCCAAGGGAGCGCTGCATGCTGCATTACTGATAGGAAGATCTTGATTGCTATGAGCTTTGCTGGGATTTTTGTTACTTGCTGATTATGGTCAGTTGAAAGTATCTGCTTAAAGTTTCACAACTGTGCATGTGTGTGTTGGTGCATGTGTATGACTGAGTGTGTGGGAGGGATTATGTATGTGTGTGTGTGGGGGGGGAGGGGGGGGGAATATGTGAGTGAGTCAGTCAGTCAGCCAGTCTGTCACTCTTGGAGTGTGAAAACTTAGGTGAGTGAGTATGTGGAAGGGGGAGGGATTATGTATGTGTGTGTGAGTAAGTGAGTGAGTGAATATGTAAGTGAATGAGCGAGTGAGTCAGTCAGTCAATCAACCAGTCAATCAGTGATTCAGTCAGTCATTGATTCAGTCGGTCAGTCAATCAGTGATTCAATCAATCAAGTCAGTCAATCAGCCAGTGAATCAGTGATTCAGTTAGTCAGTCAGCCAGTCAATCAGTGATTCAGCCAGTCAGTCAATGATTCAGTCAGTCAGTCATCCAGTCATTGGGTGACAACTTAGGTGATTGAGTGTTTGATGAGTTAGTGAATGACTGGCTTGATTGAAAAACAAAAGGAGAGAAAGAGGGAGAGTAAAATATTGATATCCATCAAATCTGAAAAATGCTTCTTGGAAAAGAAACAGAAGACTGATTGGAGATGTACCACAGAATTTTTGACATCAGAAAAGAAAATGGGAAGAGCATTTGCAAAACTTTTGTTAACTCCTGAGAAAGCCATTTTGATAAATTGTACTGCTTTTTTCTTGTGTGTGTGTATGTGTGTTTTGTTTGTTTTCTTATTTATGCCCATGATGTATTAGGAATCAGTGCTTTTTTGAGATATAAGCTTCTCCTGATTCTGGGCTTTTTCTACCTGTAAATGTTTTATCTGAAAATATTCATGGCTATATGTAAACTCTGCATTTGAAAACATTATTCTAAGACAATACTATTACTTTTTCACCAGCATGATTGCACACCTTTTTTTTTTTTTAAGTGCAGTTGCACACATATTTATTTTATAATTTAAAAAGAGGTGTTATAAATGGCAGTTGTATCACAGGATTTTATGAATGAAATTGGTGAAAAGATGAAAGAAAAAGGGAATTTTTGTGCTTTTTCTGATAATTCTAGTGTTGGTATCCAAGCATCCTCTTTGGTTTTTGCTAAAGGGATTTCATTATTTATCCTTTATTCTATTGTCCGATTTGATTATTTGATTTCTCTTTTTTTTTTAACGTCTTTTTAGAGAGAAAGCGGAACAGGGTGGGAAGATGTAGAGGGAGAGAATGTGCCTCTTTTTGATTAGCAAAACCATTTTTGGCTCAGATAGGATAGAAAATTTGCAAGTTCTACATCAGCATAGCTTACGTGATTAACTTGACAGTTATTGTGATGTATTATCTGATGAATAACTCTTATTTCAAGCAGTATTTGATGAGTAATAATAATATGTTATTTCATTGCCCTGACGAAGCGCCAAGCGGGCTTGAAAATTTGGCAGAGATTGACCATCACAATCAAGTTGTTTATAGATTTGTATGTTATTTGTTTTTCTTGAATTGTTTTGCCAGTTGCCAGTTTGACAGTTTCATTGTATTTTTATAAAAAAAATATGTTATTTCATCTTTGTCTTATTTCAGGCGGAAAAGTATTTGTTAAGACAGTAGCTGAGCATGTGATGGCCAGCCCAACTTCTTATTATAACTGAACTGAAGCTGTGCAAGAGAGAGGATCCAACAGTATTGAACTACACCAGTCACAGACGGTATACTCAAGTTTCCTTATCAACATATATATATATATATATACACAAGTATGGCTGAATAAAGTAATGAAATCCATTTCTCTTATAGATAATATTAAATGCATCAAGTATGAATACTTAATTACTACATTTCATTTACTTTAAAAAAATATAGGGTGAGTGAGAAGTAACCAGGCAATCAAAACATTTTTACTCTAAATGATAAAATTTATTGATATTTTAGGTCATATTTTGTTGCATCAAATATACATGTAACAAAAGCGCTGGCTTTGGTTATCAATATTCCACTATCATTACTATCAAGTTATTGATTGATAATGAGTAAAATTTTATAAAATAGCCGTCCTTTAACTTACAATAAGCATGCATTGACTGCCTGGTTACTTATGTCTTGCCTGTATTTTTATGTTGATAATGATTTATGAGAATGGACTTATGTTCAATCTCTCATTGTTCACAAGCCTGTAGTGATGAGTGCTTTGTTTATTTAGCACAGTGATTTGTCATGTGATAGGAGCACCATGCTGTGAACAGCCTATTTGTTGTAACAAATGACAAACAGCTCAAAGAGAAACAGAGAAAACTTTTCCACAAATTTTTACGAAAAAAAGCTGGGCCATGTTGCACCACTGTTTACCATCCAGTGAATTCAGTAAAATCTGACTTAACTTGTGGTGAAAGGAGGAACATTGTCATTATGGCCTATGTGAAGAAGAAAAAATGTGCTTGTTGCTGCATTTATTGTTTATTCAGGCAGCATTATTTAACCCTTTGAGTCCTGTCCCATGGACACATGTGGCAAATAAAAATTCGTATAGTGCCTGACAACTGCAACTACGATGAGCAAAACCACATAGTATTGTGAGTTTACTAAGCCTGTTATTTATCAACCAGTCACAAAAGCTGATCATGTTTTCTGCAAACGCAGTGTGTCAAATACAGGCTTTAATTTCTCAGGAACTCAGCCAGAAAGGTCGCTGTTGTAGGGTCAACGGCTCAGAGCTCAAATAGTTAACACGTTTATTTATGGACCAAACTGTGGACAACACAGTCAAATACTGCTCATGATTCACGTAATGCAATTTCTTGTCATTATATTCCAATGTCAAACTTCCCCATAGTAGTTAGGAATATCTACGATGTTTCATACTTGGAAGTATATGCATCTATGAAAGTTCTACATTTTCTTCAAGTGGAATGGAAAAACTTGAATTTTCTGTAATGTAACTCACAGAATTAGGAAGCAAATAATATTTCCGAAGAGACATTGTAAAATCGATGTGATTAATTCTTGTGATGTAAAACATGTAAAAATGAGATACGACACAATGAAATCAGGTGCTCATCGAATTTTGAGCGTATGGAGTTGTTGGTATCACTGTGAAGCTTATTCATTTCCCTTTCTGTGTGAAAGTCATTACATCGGCAGTTTCAGATGATGGGGGTGAGCTGCTGCTCCAGCTGAATTTACTGAGAAAATGGACAAACAATTTTGGAAATCCTTATTAGTCCTTGTTTGGCCATGTCACTAAATTACAATTTTTTAGCTTTTAGTCAATCTGTTTCAGCAAATTTGACTCTGAAATGTATTTTTAGATTGATATAGAAGGGTTCTCTGAAGAAACAACAATGCGTTAAAAATTCATTCAGTGGTGAAAAACATGTAATTTCTCCAGTTGCCTAAGTTTGACTAGCACCTGATATCATCGTGTCGCGTCTCAAATATGTTCCAACCATACCTGCAAGCATTAATTGCCTTAATTATTGCATTTTACTTCCATTTAATGTAATTTCTAATACCCATGTCTTCATAATTATACTTATCAGCATTTGTTCATGTTTTCAGATACTCTTCTTCCCCATTGTCAAATAAATTTTTATTTTTGTCTTTAAATTTAAAGGGCATAATTATTATTAAATCCATGCAATATTGTATTTGTATTAAATCCATGCAATGTTGTATTTTTATCTGCAAAATCTTTGTTCTGTTTGCAATGAATTTAAAATGTAGCCAAGATTTAAACAAAAAAAAAAACAACACTACTCATGTCTTGCATATTTGTGAAATTGCAGTTAAACAATCACTCTTTATCATCTGCATATATCATGTATCTGTATTAATATTCAACATTTATTCATATATTGCCTATGTCATGTAAATTCTAGCTTATCCATGATTAATTCTCATAAAATTTTTATTATATGTGTATATTATTTAAGTGATTGTATAATTTATGGATCTGTTTCTTATTAGCTCATGCATCCTTTTTTCTTATTATTATTTCAGCAGAGTTTGCTGAGATATATTTGTAAGTTTTATTTCTTTTTTTTTTTTTTTCTTTTTTTTTTAAATTTTTATTTTGTTATTGTTTTGTTGTTGTTGTTGATGTTGGTTTTATATCATTGCGATAGAAATTTGCCTCAAATTTCAAACTTCATGTCTCATGTATTCAGGGTAAAGAATAGAGAATTCTGTCTTATGGGAGCTTTTTTTGCACAAAATTTCAGTGATGAATTGTCTCTAGTTTGTCATATTAGACCTTCCATAATATGAGGATACGAAGGGTTTCAGGGCAAAACGCGACAAAGGCCATTTTTGACAATTTTTAGTTATATCCCTCAATCCTGCGAATGGTGAAAGTGCTATATGATAAGGACTTTCCTTTTCACCAAACATAACTTATCCTTCCCAAAAGCGTTCATAGAAGAATTCTAGCTCTTAATGATAAATTACTAACTACTGGAGAACTGTGATTTGAACTCACCCAGTACGACTTGCGACTCATTTGCCCTGGGCGCAAGACAAATTGTATGTTTTTTATTGGGTTTTTTTTTGTAGATATCCCTCTGTAAACAAGAGGAAGTTACAGAATGATATGCTGGCTTACTATAGAGGTGGATAAATTCAAAGACAGAGACATTGTAATGTGGTTCTCTGTTTGTTTTTATGGTCATAACAAGAAAAAAAAGAAATATCCTCCAGATATTCAGTTATGATCAGTCTCTGGAGCATTTAAATACATGTGTTCTAGGTCTAAATTGTTTTAAAAGTTGTTTTGTTCAAAGTTTTAATGATTGGAAAACAGCTGTAGGAGTTGATGTCTGTGATACTGCGACTTGATGTACCCAAGATCTGATTAGACTGTAGATGTCTCTGTGTGTTTGAAGTGATTCAGAATTTTTATCTTGTCGCTGAAAATATTTTGTTATTTGAAAAATATGTGATTCCCACATAGTGTGATTTAGCAGAGTTCGCAATAGAGCTTGGAAACGATGTACCTGGGTTTTTCAACTTCAGATCAAAATGACGATTTTATTTTTTTTTTGTGTTTGTTTTTAGAATTGGTTATCGTTTCTGCACTGGATTATTTATTAAAAATTCAGTAAAATGTTCTAGCAAAATGAGAGAAAAGCTAGTATTGCCAACACTTTTGTTAAGCTCATGTTGATAACAGCAACTACTGAATTCAACCTGGGTTTTATCAGGATTTCCACTGTGGTATTTCCATCATTTCATTTTTGCAAAAATGTTTGCTGATTGCTATTGGTCTTTCAGATGATCCGTTGGTGTAAAAATTGGTATCTGTACATGTTTTACTTCAGAAAGCTTTCAGAAAGGAGTGTGTCATAATACAACCAAAAAAAAATAAATGATTAAATAAAATTGACCAACACTTGGAAATATAGCAGCATTTTGGGTCTCAAAAATAGTTATTTGCCAAGATGGATGATTTATGATTTGCTGTTGGGGACTCTGGGCTTAAAAGTAGCAAACTCCAAAATTTTGTGAGGAGTGGAGACTTTCATATGTTACGGAGGAAATGCGCATAAGACATGTTGATAAATTTTGTAGAAATTCCTAACATTAGAAATACAGAAAACACAGCTGGAAAGAAAAAAAAAAAAAAAGCCAATTCATTCAGTCCTTTGTGTGGGTTGGCCTACCTTCCATAATTTTAAAGAAAAGCATGTGCCTGACACCCTTGATATGGATAAAGAGAAGAGCAAGGGTAATTAAGATCTAATAGTGGAGAAAACGGAAAGATTCTTGAAACTTCTTTGATTGCCCCAAGCCAATTTGCTCTGTACACATTCAAGTGTTTTAAATTGTGCAGACAGCTTGTTTGGTATGAGATATTTGATAAGGTTGTTTTGCATGGCTGTGTTTACCCAGCTGTATATCAAAATGCTGTATCATCACCGCAGGAGGTTTCTGAGGATTTTTTGTCCCATTTATTTAAACTAAAGATACCAATACTTTGTTGATTTATCATGTGAATTTTGTTGTTTAAAGTTGTTTATATGAAAAGAATTACATTTTGTTTTGTTCCAGTTTCAAGTTATTTGAAAACCTATTTTTTCTAAATGACTGAGAATTTGCATGGGATTTTTCAAGTAAATTTGTGAATGGATTGTAAGAACAGTTGTGTGTTATGGGATCAGTTTTGCACAGCACAAACTGTCATGATCTCTGTCATGCAAACTTTTATCAGAACAATGGCAAAATTTTATCATGTTACTTGCAATTGTAAAAATCTTTCTCTCTTTTAATGGTTACACTTTGTCAGGCTAAATGTTATTGTTTTTTTTTGTTTTGTTTTTTTTTTCATCTGAAGTTCACCCATTTGTTCATTAATTATCTGTAGTTAAATCAAGGGAACATTTCAGTCTAAGCAATTTACATTTGTTATCCACTACTTAATTCTGTGATTTATGACGAAATCAGTAACTGCATTTACACAGCTAATTCTGTTCTGTTCATTGGTTAACTTCAAAGAAGACACAAAACTGTTATACATGGACTGTTACATTTTTCATAACTAATTATTTTGTTAATCCAAAATAAAATAAGTTATTATATTTTTAAGGCTTTTTGTGTGTTTAATGTTATTTACTTTAATTTGCTTTTGTTAAGTTGTTTCGTTTCCTTTCGTTCGTTTGCTTATACATGATTGTGTTTTCATTCGAATTCGGGGTTGAGTCCTGACAGATCCTGATATTTTGTCCTGGGAAAGACAGTTTATGCATCTTACATTTTCTGAAATATGACCCAGTTTGAAACAGGTCCCTGACTATATACAGTGAATGTTCTTGTTAGACTGATGAGAATTTGAGTTCGCCTTGTAAGCATTCAGGAAAATGAAAACATCTGTGTGCATTTTCTATAGATCTCTCATGATAATACTAGATTATTAAATGCCTAAAATCTGTACTGTAGGTGATAAGTGCTGTATAAATGGCCTTATCTCTGAGTAGCTGTCATATGACGGCAGCGCATCAATTTATTACAGTGCCTTTCATCATCACTGTCATTTAATCCTGTGTGTCCTTCGTTCTCAAGAAACAATCTCCAAGCTCCTGGTTTTCCTTATATCAGCTCCCACCTCACATACCCAAACATACCTTCCTTGACTTTGGATATAATTGTCTCTGTTAGCTCCATGTGAGGCTTCTCCTGACAAAGTGATATGTGGTTTTGTCAGGGCATGACTCATCCATTGCTATTGCACAACCTCGAATTTCGCTTCAGTTCAAATCACACTGATATATCTGTGAAAATCTGGAAATACAAGCACTGAGCACATCCACAGATACTGCATTTTCATCAGACAAAATTTCTGTTTGAATTAGCTCTTCTTTTTCACTACCTTTTCCCCCACTAATTTCACTTTGAAAAATGACTCCAACTCAAAAACAGTTGTTTTTTTTTTAAATTTATTTCTTTATTACTGTACACAATCTGTGCTAAAATTTTAACTTTGCAATAAGATTATCATTGACCTATTGCATTAGAATTTTACATCAACTGTGGGGTAAGTCTAAACTGGTTGCCATGACAACTAGGTCTATTCAAAAACCTATGACCAAATAATCATGAAAACACACCAAACTTTCATCATGACAACAGTAGATGGTTTTCTTCTATAAATGTCTTTTTCTGTATGTGTACACATATGGCTATGTGATTTTTTGGATTTTTTTTTTTCAGACATACAAAACCCACGGCAAATGTAAAATGCTAATGCTGCATATTATCCCAGTTAATCTAAATCTTTATAACACAATCTAAATAACGAACAATATTTAACAGATATGCATTGTTTATAAATTTGATAGCAATGTGAAACTTTTATAACTCAAAGTTCACTGGATGGAATTAAATTCACAATACAAGAAAAAAAAAAAACACATTTGTGCAGATAAATAACCTATCTTTGTACAATAAGAGGGAATGTGGATCATTTAAAAACATGAAGAAATTCAACATATCACAGATGTAAAGAAAAAAAATTCAAACAAGAAAAAACAAATACTGTCTAGCCCACAATATATGGAAGGATGCATTGTTCAGAAAATCCAACAGTTATTTTAAATCAATCTGGTATATAGTCCATAGCATGTAGAAGAAGACATCATTTTAGAAAATTGACAGCTATTTTAATCAATCTAGTGTGAAGCCCACAGGATGTGGAAGAAGACATCATTTAGAAAATTGACAGCTATTTTAATCAATCTAGTGTGAAGCCCACAGCATGTAGAAGAAGACATCATGTTAGAAAATTGACAAGTATTTTAATCAATCTAGTGTGAAGCCCACAGGATGTGGAAGAAGACATCATTTAGAAAACCTGACAAGTATTTTAACCAATCTAGCGTGAAGCCCCCAGAATGTGGAAGAACACATTGTTCAGAAAGTCTCACAGGTATTTTTAATCAATTTAGCACATAAAACCCCCACTACATGGAAGAACATATTAAAATTTAGAAAATCTGAAAGGCATATTGAACCAATCCTACTTGTCCTCATCCTCTCAGGTATTGATTCCAAAGCTCATTTACTGAGTTCATTTTCGATTGAGCAAAGACATTGATGATGTTTTTGTTTGTTTGTTTTTTTTCTTTTTTTTTCAGAAACCAAAGAAATAATTTTAAAAAAGGACATCTAAAGCTAAAAAAAAAAAACAGGTTCTAGATGTAAATACTAATCTTTCAGGTGAATAGAAGAGGAAGAAGTCTTTCAATATTGAAAACCTGAGAGGAAATGAACTTAGCTCATGCAGTTGCAGGGTGCTATGAAACATTATGGTCCACAGTCCTGAAGCATGGAGATTATCAACATTTCTTAATAGTCATTTGATGGAAACTGATTCATTTTACAATAAGGACAAAAGGCACATAAGCTGGTCTTGGCCATGGTCTCTGTGAAAACAGAAAGAAGGCAGATAGAGCCCTTAACTTTGGCATCTGTTATATAAATTATGAGGGAAACAGAGGACAAGAAACAATGATACATGTATTTTTTATGCAGAAGATGCAATGTTTGATTTATCACAGGGATTCAGAGACTAGACAATAAATCTGTCAATTTTTTACAATAGATCTGTCAATCTTTGTCCATATATTCATTCAAAATCTGAATTCTTTGTAACTGCTTAACTGCAGTATTTGATATTCCATGGCTAAATGATAGAGTTCAGAAATCTCTTTGGGTCCAACTATGCAATTTTCAAGCACAGAAACTATAACTTTTATAACTGTAAGTATATCTGGCCCTCAGTGGCTAAAAGACCACTGATTTTGACAACCAAGAAAACAGATGGAAGGGCCTGCAAAAGCCACAGTTACAAATTCAGTGACAATGAAATCATAACAGTCGTACTTTGATACCTACTTGAGGTAAGCAAAAAAAGAGAAGTAAAAAAGTCATTTACTTGACTAAACACAAAAATAATAGCTTGATTAATTGTCAATAAAAACGAAGTGAAATTGAGCCTCTAGAATGATGAAGTTTTCGATAAAAAGATGTACAGTCATAGAGATGACTGTCATTGTTATGCATAAAGATAACTATATTATTGAAATATCTAAGACACTGATTCATGGAAGATTGGGAATGTATCGTAGGTACTTTCCGTCAAGTGATCAACTAACTGAAAATAATTGTGAGTGACTGAAAAGCATTTTATTTCGAAATAACCAAAATGATTGGTGAGATTTACAGATCTTGATTGATTGCTGCTCAGGTTTTTCATGGAGAAAGTGCTCAAATATTTACTGACAGAAAACTGCATGATCATCCATCCTAAACACAGGATAACACTTAAAATATCCACAATTGAATGCTGAATCAATTATGTGTCAATGGCTCATTTTTATGTTTTTTCTTTAGTAAGGAAAAGATGCATGTTTGAAAACCAAGGTGTGTATCTTTGTTTACCTGTTATATTGTTTCAAATATTCCATGCAATGTGGCAGTGAAAGATGAGAAAAATATTTTCCCACAGAGAAAGTGAATTACAGGATTGAGATCTTGAGGAGTGTTACATTTCTTCATCATAGTATCCATAAACTCATTCACAAATATATTTGCTACACATATATCCATATTCTAACACAAGAAAAAAAAAACATGATTATGAACAATAAATATGAACATGAACAAAGAGCATATTATATTACGATGTATACATTAATAATCTTATATTTAAAACATGACAATAAATTAATATATAATCATATACTGTTTAACTTTCAAAATGTCTTTCAATCACAGTCAAAGGACTAACAGTAAAGCTAATTGGTTAGGTCGTCTCTTTTGAACATGGATTACCCTAAAATGAGAGAAGATTGAAATACAAATTTAAATGACAAACTTTAAGAAGTTTAAGTTATCTCTTAAATATGTTGTAAACCAAATGAAAAAAAACAACAAAAAAACACAACTATAAGACATGAAAACATGAATATCAGTGTACTCTAAAATAAGAGAAAAAAAATATCAATCCCACTAAACAAGGTAGATCATATTCACGGCTGTGCAAAACGGCCCTCAGCGTGCTTTTAGTTCGGCGGCCACAGCGCAATAAATCACCTGTCAATGGGG
>JBCAUA010065172.1:0-11187 GCA_038406235.1 Peronia verruculata
AGACAGACAGACAGACAGACAGACAGACAGGCAGGCAGGCAGGCAGGCAGGCAGGCAGGCAGGCAGGCAGGCAGACATTCATTCAACTTTAGGTTTTTGTCATTCCCACGACCCATCTTTGAGTCGAGTACATGTAGTAGTTGAATTAATTCTCTATTCATTTCTTATTCTTAAAGAATAGCTTATTTTACTTTATATGTCTGATAAAACCACCTGGTATTTGAAAGCCTTTGGAAAGTAGAAAGACCACACTACTTCCTCTTGTCATTTGCCAAGGAGAAACAGTGAAAGCATTGAGAATGAACGGAGAGAGAATACCGCGAAGAACATCAGAGAACTATTACACTGGTTTGTCTGTGCTAAGTAGGGGAAGCTTAACAACTGTGGGCACGGAAATCATGTTTCGTTAGGTAAGTACTCGCGGTTACTTGAGCGTTTATAGCCAAATGATGGTCTTTGCGTACAGGAGATAAAGGCGATTTTTCCAACGCATTTTTCTCGTCTTAAACTCTTGATGTCTGTGTTTCTTTATATCCTCCATACCTTTGCTATTTACCGTCGCAAAAATCCATTTTAGCCCTTGAAATCTGTGCCGTGGCTTACCACAAAGTGATCTGCCATGTACCAATGTGGTTTTACTAGCTATCACACACACACACACACACACACAAACACCATACACACACACACATACGAACGCACACACACACACACGCACACACACACACACACACACACACGGTGTACTTTCCCACGTCATCGCTTTACAAACTACGACCTACTCACTCATCAGTCTATCAAGCCTGGAAGTGCTCACAACACCGCAAGATACCAGAGACCACAGGTCGTTGTGGTTTTTCTATCAATCTCCGACCTATCATTGAAAATCTCCACAGAGAAACAAATGTCCGTGCAGTGTGTCAGAAAACGCTGACTAGTGATGAGCACAGTGGTAAAGTTGTCAGCTAGACAAACAGAACAACTTTGAGCACAAGTTCTTTTACAACAGTTTATAGTATCCCTCAGTATTCCCTTTTAAAAGTGCGCGTTTATACATGAAAGTTTGTGGTCCCTCTTAAACACCGTCTTCATTCTGTAACTATTTCCGTAGATATGCTTTACCAAACAAGAATTATGAGGCGTTAATACCTGTCATCTTATGTCTGAAATCTCTGTAAATTTCATGAGACCATCGATAGCTGTAGATTATCACTTCATCACAGAACATTGGTGTTTCGATATCCACGTCCTAGGAAAAGAGCCAGAGGATATCTCAATGTTTCCTTTTTCTCCGATCAATGTAATACATTAATTTAACAATCTCATGTTGGTTAAATATAGTCGTAATCATACGGTATAGGGGTGAACGAAACTTGATACCAAAATTTCTGTGCTCTACAAGTTGCTGTGATAATGGCATTAAATGCCTCTTGAAAGTAGCACATGACAGCGAAAAGCTAAGTGGACGCCTTCCTGAAGTTAGTGACAACATAAAGTGTCTCGCCGGTCACTGTATGCGACATCTAGAAAAAAAAAAAAAACTGCTTTATAAACTGGTAATGTTTCAGCTAACTGGAGGAAGAGAGAACAGGAGACGACAATTGACTTTACTGATCTTCTCAAATAAAACAAAAAAGAGGGGGGGAGGGGGGACATTAGCCTCGGAAATTTCAAGGAGATCAAGACAGCTATGTTGGACAGATACAGGCGGAAGTGTAGAAGAGTACGTTACAGATGATCCATCGGGAGATCGGCCTAACAAACTAATTAACATAATGGAAACAAAAACATTCCACGAAATTCTCTATTCAGTTGAAATCTGGTCTTGAAGTGCATCACTGATTAAAAACGAAATTAATTGATATGTATTTACTCAAAACTGAGGATTGTCACTATGGATTCGATTTACAACAAAACCACACAAAGCTCAACACATTCCCACAGTATAAACCCTACAGGTCAGTGTTTGATTTATGTCCCTGAGAAGGCTGAAGATAAGTAAGTGACAAACTCCAAATTACAAGTTCAGGCTTCCATCTCAGGATATGATAATATGGAGAAAGTCTAGAATCATCTCAGGACAAGTCGCAGAACTATCAGTTTTTTTGTTTTTTGTTTTTGGTTTGTGTTTGTTTTGTTTTTCTATTTAAACTCAAGCAAACTGGATGTTTGCTTTCTGAGCTTAGAGCGACTAAATGTTTCAATGTTACGATCTCTGGCGCTGGTGAAATTACAGACGGCTGTAAAGCTGATAGTCATGGCTTTAGGAGCGGTGAAGGATATCTTTGTGTCAGGAGAGACACACACGTGGAGCTTTGAAATGGTATGTGAGATAGTAATTGCATTAACCCTAGCACGCTTGGATGTTGGCTAGGATAAAGAACGAATTGAGAGCATTCCAAAAACTCAGCTTTTTATCAGTTACAGAATTACCGACTTGGAGCATCGATTATTTAGTTATTATTTTGTATTTATTTTCGTTTTAAAATGTTCCTTTATTCTGATGCTATTTATGGCATATTGGTCTATGTATTTTCATGTCTGAATGTGTATCATGTGCTGTCAACTGTGAAAATAAAATCAGTGGGACAATGATTTGTGCTTATCATTTATTATCTTTGCTTTAATGAAGACAAGTGAAAAGAGTGTCGACGAAACTATGATCGTGGCCCGGCTACAGGCCAAGAAGGTGAGCTGTCTAGACAAGAATATTTTTACTGCTCATCGATCTCATTCTTCAGGACCTGGCACATTGATGGCCTAGATCTTAGCCTCCAAATACCTGTTGGATGACGTTCGGTTCACCTTCCTAGCTAAGAGTGCAGGTGTTCGGAGTCTCCAGAAACTCGGCCAGATGGTAACTGAAATCGAATGGTGAGCAAGGGAAAACATGACATGTCTTTTCAATCAAGATGCATCGAAGGTATAGTAATCAATTCTTCTCTCCTGTTAGACAATGTAGTTACATTTATAAGTTGCACATCAATGCTCCATGATAATTATATGAAATGTCTCAGAACGCAGTGTATTTAGCAGGGTAAAGCAAAGGCACAGGGTGTCTCTACAACATTACAACTCACAATGTTAAACGACCAGTCCGTGGATCACTTGGACGTACTCACTAGGTGGTTTCAAAGGAGTTCATTATACCTATGCCTGCATTTGAGCAAAGAAAATTCAGACTTTTATCTTGACCAAAAGCACGAACGCAAGTAATTACAACAAGCACACTTCGTTATGGGTGGACAATCTGAGTTATCAAAACCAACCAACCATGCAAGGCGAAGAGATATAGCCAGTGCGATCTGTCGGTCATTCAGGTATCTCAAGAATTAAAAACTTGAACGTCAGCATCCCTAGCGTTGATATGTGCCAGTAATGTGGAGCGTTTGTTGAGTCAGCCAGAGATACCTGACAGGAAAGAAAACAATGGTTGCAATGTCTCATCTCCGCCACACGGTAAACTGCAAAGAATTAAGAGTGCAAAAGAGAGAAAGACAAACAGACGGACAGAAACAAAAACAGAAAGAAAGAGGAAGAAGAAGTCCTTTGTTAAGTCTATATGGCAAGGAATATAAATTTTATATCTTTTCGGGAATACAAGGCTATTAAAGCTACACTGGAGAGTTCTGGCGTTAAACGAGAATATAAATGTCTTTGACAAACCTACATGTCGCTGCTGCAAGCCATCGAATTTCATCGTTCCTTTTGTCCACTTTACAAAAATCCGTAGTATGACTAGACTTGAGAGTCTGAGACAGCTTAACCTGGAGGCTTTGAATAGATTTGTTCCGACCAAGCGAATGGCTGGAAATCCCCGTCTAATTTTAGTAGTGGGTACAAACACTGCAAGCTGTTCACTACCACTGACATAGAAAAACACATACACACACACACAAAAATGCACGGGATCGGTGACAATACTGTTCTTGGATCTCGTGGTGGAGCCGTAGCAAACATTAATGACTGTTCTATTTTTAGCAGGGGGTACAAACACTCCGGCTGGGATTTCCAGGTTTTTGCTTACTGTGGACAATTAATAGGGTGTTCGCCATACTAGCCTGTGGATACGTTGTCTATCCGATATCGGATTCGCATTGTGTCAAAATACTACCGTTGCCGAAAAGATCGATAAAAGTGATATTTCTGTATGCACTGTCGTACAGTAATGGGGTTGAATTATTGCCTTTTTTTCATTTCTATCTGAATGTTAGTAAAAAAAAAAAAACAACAGAATTCTGCTGATGTAAGTCCGTTTAGATGTCAAGGTCATTTGATTCATTCAGGATTATAGTAAGGGAGAGGAGGTGGGGGCAATCTCTCTATAGCACAGAAAGGGATGGGGGGGTGGAGGGGGGTACTGGATAGACAGATAGATAGAGAGAAGAGATGCAGAGAAAGACAGCAGGAAACACGTAAATAATCATTAATCATCCAGCTATAAAGATTGTCTGAGTAAGATAGGGGAGAGTACTATGTCTCAGGGTACAGTCTGAATGGACACAATTAAGTTTCCCTCTGGTAATAACTTCAGAATTTCTCTCTTGGCAATAAAATGAGGATTCGTCATGTACTGTCTCTCCTATAGAGAAAAATATAATACATACAAATTCCTTCTAGAATCGATATAAAGAAGAAAGCTCTGGTACTATTGCGTACAAGAAGGCACAAAAACACCCAGAAAGAAATCGTAGAAGGAAAAGTTGAAGAGAAAAAGAGGAAGAGGCACAAGACGAAAATGATCGTTCAAGAATATTGTAGAGATGTCTGGGAGAGCAATGAGTGAGTGCCGCGAGATTGCACTAGACCGGGAAAGATGGCCGGCCTTGACCTCCAACCTCTTTCAAGACGGAGCCTAGAAGAGAAGAGTTGTCTCTCCTAGTCGTCTCTGAAAGTTGTCGTCTCATGAAATTTTTTAACAAAACTCTCTGGTGAAAATCAATGTGTTTTCACGAAAGACAGAAGATGCCGGATTCAGACCAGATCTAAGGACACAAACACAGTGTTTCCGTCTTCGTTCCTCTTCCATTTCGCTTTCGTCTTTTGGTCCGGTGGTATGAGTGCCTTCTAAAACGGTGATAATTCTCTTTGTTTTTGAGACAGCGAACAATTTCTTAAAACAGTTTCACTGCATTTGCTTCTTTATAATGCTGAATTTCATTTTCCACATACAAGTTACATCACTGGCTAATAGACTTGTTCCGACCAAGGGAAAGGTTGGAAATACCGGCGTCTATTTTTAGCAGGGGGTACAAACACTTCAAGCTATTCGCAGTTTAGGCTCACTTTCCGGTTTGACCCTGTTACGGTGTGGAGGAAATATGTCACTAAAAGTCTTCACTGTGAGCCTATTGAACCTAGATGGCCTCCAAAAAACGGTAGTATTATAAAGTGTTAATGATTTAATGACGTAAGAAAAAGTATGACGTAATTCCGGCATCGCGTTTTTCCCGAAGTTTTGCGTTCAACATTAGTGTTGTGGGATTTTGTGGTGTTTATTTTCAGTAGGGGGTACAAACACTCCTCTGGGGATTTCCAGATCTGTGCCTAGTCCAATATGAACTATTATGAGAGCCAAGACCAAGACGACCAGGAGCGAGTGTCCTGTGTTTGAACTCTAAGGGAACTTTCGCACCAGCTGGGTCGGTCTACAGTGCAATAGATTAAAAAGGATTAAAAGAAACATGAGGGCACAGCTTCATTAGAACTAAATCCTTAATCTAACACAGATGGCAACATGCTGGCTCCTGTTACAATGTCCTTACTCCGTTTTAACCCTCTGTGTCCCAAACACAGCGCCTCAGATAATAAATGTCCAACAATCCTCACGAGCTGGGGATTCTGTTTGGAAGAATTTGACGTTAATTCTTTTTCAATATAATCCAATTCAGTATCAAAATATAATTTTGCTGTGAAAGAGAATGAATACCATGCTAAGAGTTTGAGCCACAGTGTCCTGTTTTAGTTCCAAACCAAATGTCTTCAGGCCATTAGAAATGAGACGTAGGTCGCTGGGCTGAGCCGAGAAATCGGTCTTCAAATGTGATGAGGGGGGTCACAAATCGATTTTTCTTTAATTACAGAAATCGAAAGTGCATTTATTTCTGAACAAGACAGTATCGGTCTTACCATCGATTAATAAATACATTTTTAATGAAAATTGGGTGTTTGTGAGATAGATCTAGATAATAATGTGTAGAGTTCTAAGTTCGACTCGATTTTCACAGAGTTTCGGCTCTGCTGGACCCCCCCCCCCCCTCCCATATTTCTTTATACTGCAATATCTTTGGCTATAATAGAGCTAGCTCTGAACTTTTTTTCACCACCTGAAAGGGTATGAAATAAGCTTTCACATGATAAACTCAGTATGGTGAAAAATCCACATATAATTTGACCAGTACCCAGCTATAGATAAAAAACGTTGTTATCTGTCTGAGCGAGATTTATGCGCATTAACAGACATTCCTCTTGTTTCTTCCCAGGATGATGAGGACATCTGTGTGTGTCTCCTGTTTTATTCTATTTTACTGCAAATTACTTAGAGCCTGAACTGCATCAGAATAAATACTATATAACTCCTTTATATTATTAATGAGATCTGTCTGTGTTTTAAAAGGGTTAAACTTTTAGATCCCTTCTCCCCCTTTCCTCTAATACCGCACACACAGAAAACGTTTTCTTTCTCTAATGTTTACCCTGCACGTGCAAGCTTACATCAGCCTCAAGATCACAGTGGGAGGGGGTGACATAATCCGTGTGTGTGTGTGGGGGGGGGGGGGGGAGGGGGGATAGTCCAACGTCCAAAGGTGTTGAACGCTGAGTGAGTGTAAACATTGAGATTTCTAGCCTTTTTGTGCGGGACGGTCTAGGAGATTGTGATTCAGTGTTAATGCTGGTTGTGTTGGTGAGTTGGTTGGTTGGGTGGTTGGTTAGTTGGTTGGTTGGTTGGTTGGTTGCTTGGTTGGTTGCTTGGTTGGTTGCTGGTGGTCTTCTTGGCCTATTGGTTAGTTGATTGGTTGGCTGAATAGATGAGGAATACATTGTCATTTGCCTGTTTATTTGATTGATTGCTTGCTTGCTTGCTTGCTTGCTTGCTTGATTGATTGATTGATTGATTGGTTGATTGATTGATTGAGCACTTGGCTATTTGGGTGGTCGTGGAGGCAGCGCAATGGGAAATGTTTCAATTACAATAATATCTTGACGATGATTTCATTGGCTATGATCTAAACGTGTGGCTGGAGGTGATTCTCAACAAATTACAGACAAGCCCTTCGAATTTAGCATGGAACAGAAGATAAAGAAAACGGGTGAAAGGAGTTGGCTGCAATTTCAACGTATTATGTAAGACAACTCAAGAAAAACTCATTTACAGCTGTGATTTTTCAAGCAATTCTGAAATTAGCTTCTATTAATCTTCAAAATCCAAAGTTGAAATGAACAGCATCAAAAGCGTTTTATCTGAAAATCTAGAACACACATCAAACATTCTCTTCGTTAGCGTCCTTCAAGTTCTTGAAATCTGCAAACGTTTTACCGTATTGGTGAAGACGATGGGCGAAGACGATGGGCGTTTCTTCTGAAACCTGGCAATGGAGCTAATCTATATGTTAAACGATTTTAATGGACTGATGTTTATTTTCGCCGGCGCCCAACATGTTTAATGAAAGTGTAATGAAGACAAGCTGTTGCCTGCAAAAATCTCTTGTTAATGAAATATAATGAGCTTTCCCTTTAGAAAGGTTAATTGCAGCTTTTTTGCAGTGTAATATTTTACTCGTGCAATTTACAAAAAAATCCTGATTTCTTTCTTCTTCTTCTTCTCTTTCTCTTTCTCTCCCTGTCTCTCTTCTTTTTTTCTTTTTTTTTTTTTTTCCATGTTTGATTAGTAGTTTCATGATTATTAAAGTGAAGATGATTGAGTCAGTGAATGAAAGAGAGAAAAAAGAAAGAAAGAAAAAACAAAAGAATCGGAGAAAGCAAGAAAGAAAGAAGAAACAAGCAAACAAATAATGAAAGATAAGAAGGAAAGGGAATGGATAACAATCAGGAAAATGTTGACGTCATGCTATGTTCTCTAGATATTTGGTTTGCTGAAAACAAAGCTAGGGAATCGAAGATACCGAATTAGACTAATGAACATTATAGTTTGTCAACATTGTAACCCTGTTATGTGATTGTCATATAACCAGAGAACTGTAAGGGACAGAGACAGGGGAATCTACCAAGACCATAAGCTGTAACTTACATATGGACATAGAGTAATCTGGGACCAAATTGTACCATTTCAATGGTTAGTAGGACTTCCAAGGCCTTGCACTTTTGCTGCGGACAGTTCCAGTTCCAGTTCTTTGGGGTTCGGTCCCTTTCGGCGTGCCCCGGGGGGCTGTGCCATATCGGGATATCCGACCTTTGTTTTTGCGTGTATCAACCTTTTTGTGCTTTTTCTTTTTTGTGGTAGCCATGATCTAGTGATAGCGTGTCTTTGCCGTTGGCCCATCCATTGCTGGCCGTCGTCCGCTCCTCGAGCGCCATCTTTCCTGCACTTTGGGGATGCGTGACCAAACTGACCATAGCACCCCCAGCCCCCCCCCCGGGGCGCATAGCGCGGGAGTAGTTTCCGGCCGCCACGTGCAGCCCAGGAGCGGCTTCGCCTGGGAGATGAGAAGATCTGGTATAAATATATGACATGGTGAATAACTCACATGACCCACAGACATAAGAGTATAACTAGACTTGGTGTGCATGTGCCATCTCTATCAGACATTCATGACCAAAACTCTTTGCTATGAGTGACAGATTTAAAACATGTAGAGCTTATTCACCCTAGATGCCCTCCGAGTAATAAAAGTAGTGTTTTTGATTTAACTATGGGAAAATAAATAAATAAATGAATGGTAACACTAACAGTTGACATGAAAAAAGATTAAAGGAAGGACTTCTGAATTTACCACACATTAGGCCTGATGGTAATCAGTGAGTCAGTCCAAAGAAAGTAGGCAAGGAAGGAAGAAAGAAATTAAAACATGGATATCTAAAACAAAAGAGGAAAGGAAGAAATCAAAGAAAGAAGAAAGTCAACTTCTTTGAGTTGTAAATGTGAATTTGAGAAAAAAGAAAAAAGCTCGCACATCCTAACTGTTCTGACTACAGTGTGAAAAACAAGTAAAATTATTATTCTTTTTCTCATCCTTCTCTACCTTTTCATGCCTATCTCTCAAGCATGCTGTGTGAATTGATAGCATAAAAGTGGGGGTATTTTTTAGTTTGGTTCTCGTGACAAAAGAACAAAAATAAAATGGGTGAAGAGGATTAACGGAAGAAGAAAGGAGCGCTTGAAGAGCTAAGGCAGATGCGCATTCTTCAGGATATGTAACAAATGGAACTTCGCCCCGAGACCCTACCACAGACAGAAAATGAAATGAAAGCAAGTGAACTAAAACTTCAAACAACAGTATGTGCTACTATAATGACTAAAGTCCTTTGGCATCTCTTTACATTTTTATAGTGTCCAAGGTTAAATGAGTGTGTATGCAAGCATTTATATCTACCAAAAGTACATCAGATCTTGATCTACCAAAAGTACATCAGATCTTGTTTTTTAATGTTGAACTATCTCTAAGTCCGTCTTGTTTTCTTCCTTTGTGCACATTTGTGACGACGCTGGTCGAACGCATACATAAGTCGCTGAGCCCGATTCGAGATAATCACGAAAAACGTCGACGAGGTCAATTTTTGTCGATTTTCAGATTTTGGTTTCAAATTATCAATGAATCACTTAACTTTGTTCCTACTAAGTGGTTTCACCCAAAATGACTTCTAAAGTGCATTTTAAAGTGAATTTTGTGAGCCACTTTCGATCTTATAGGGCAAAATCTGTGCGAAAAAGGCAGTTTTCACCGTGTTTTTCTGTGGCCTCTGTTGGTAATCCAATGATTCAGTCCCAATGAACCTGGTACCATTGGAAAGCATTTTTCTTCCTCCACTTTGCCAATGGTCTTTTGTCATAAATTTTATTGAAATAAATGAGTCAATTAAGATTTAATATTATAAACAATTTCGATTTCCCTAACAACCTTCGAGAATCAACCACGCTGGTTGGCCACGCCAGGTCAGGTGACGCTAATGGCGAGCGAAATACAAGTGCCGATCATGGAAAGCTTTCTTATTATTATTTCTGTTCCACGCACTTTAGCGTTCTTGAATCGAAAAAACTTTCACCATACTATTGGTGATCACTTTATAGCATGTATGTTGTTCAACTTTTGGGTAGCAATATCGAAGTTAAAGCGAACTCGTGGCTCGACTGACGGGATTCCACCAGACGATCGAGTAGAGTTGTGATAGCTGGCTAGATCTAGATGTATAGCCTACTTGTATCAGATTTTTTCCGATGCAGAAACCATTCTGACGCAGAAGGTGAGTTTTAAACTATATTTTATCTTATCTGATTGTCTTTTTGCTGATCTAAGCTTAGTTCTATCCTAGCCTGATCCACGAATTCTAGCGTATCCTATTTAGATCTAGATCTAGATCTAAATTCTAAATCTAGAGGCCTAGATTTTAGATATCTCTAGTTATAAATCTACTTTAAGTAATTATGATTCTCTGGAGCACAGTTCAGGTCTTTTTTTTCTTTTTAGATCTACATTCGGAGCCCTAGATCTAGAAATTTAAATTGTGTGTATTATTCGTCAAGTTGCTTGTAATAATGTGAATATCTTACTGGACCTTTCCTAATTAATAAGTTTCAACAATAGGAGCTTTATTGCAGCTTTACGACAAGTTGGAAAATAGATGCTTTATTCAGCTTTTCCAATATATAGCAAAATATAAACACTCAGGCAGCTTTTCTGACAATTTATATTTTAAGAATTAATGCAGTTTTTCTGAAAAATCGTGACAAGTGATCATCCCGAAAAGTTGTTGAAAAAGTACTTTAATACAGTTTTTCCGACAAGTTGTGACATAGGAACTTTAATGCGGCTTTTCCAACAAGTTGCGAAATAACTGCCTTAAGGCAGCTTTTTCAGCAACTGCGAAACAGGAACATTAACACAGCTTTCCCAGCAAGTTGCAAAGTGTATGCATTATGCAATTTTTCTGACAAATTTCAAATTGTGAGCATTAAAGTAGCCTTTTAAACAAGTGTTTCTGTACAATAGTTAGGTGTCATTGATTTTCATG
>JBCAUA010065183.1:0-25113 GCA_038406235.1 Peronia verruculata
AGAGAGGAGATGGAAAAGAGGGAAAGAGTTAGAGGAAGATAAGAAATAAAGACAGGGAGAATGGAAAGAAGGCACACAGAGTGAGTGAGAAATAAGGGCATAGATAGAAGGGAAGGCGAGTAAAGAAGAGAGCAGAGGGAGGATGAGAGAGAAAGAAAAAAAAAAAAAGAAAGAGAGAAAACGGGGAGAATATGAGAGAGAACTATGGACAAGGAGAAAAGGAAAGGGGGGGGGGGGCAGAAACAAGGGAAAGAGAGAAAGAGAAATAAAGGCAGGGAGAGAATGGATAAGCCAGAGAGAGTAAGAGAAAAAATGGATGAGGGAGAGAGGCAAGAAGGGCCTAGGGAGAGAGAGAGAGAGAGACAAGGTCAGGTCGAAATAAGACGGGGAGTTGTTGTTGTGTTGGGTTTTAACGACACATCAGCACGATTACGGCTATATAGTGTCAAACATGGTAAGATATGTTTACATGTCAAGAAGAAGAGAGGAAAGAAAGTGGGACAGAAGACAGGAGCAAGGAGAGAGAGAAAGAGAAGAGATGTCTCCCTTGTAATGTCGAAGATGGCACTGCATGGGAGGCACCCCACCAACGGCAGGTTTACACTGCCTGCAGGTGGGAGCAGAGAGCCTACTTTTATAAACCCCAGGATCCTGCAAGGGAAAAAGGGGAATGACAGAATGGCTGAAGTGTAGACCCAGCAAAAAAAAAAAAAAAGTGATTGAATGGATGTGACAGATGTACATATATCTGCATGTCTGAGAATCTGACACCTGTCCTGTCTGGCTCAGGTCTACAGAACTTGACACCCAGCTCAGTATGTGATGTTCAATCACCGTGACAGTCAGAGAGCTTCTTATAAAGTTCTTCTCTTATCTCCCTGCAATCTTCTTCCATTTCTGCCTATATTATAGACAAAAGACTCAAAAGCCTTTTAAGACCTTAAGCAGCTGATAAAATAAAATGAGATGCGACACAATGAAATTAGGCATTCGTCAAATTTTGAGCATATGGAGTTACTGGTATCACTGTGAAAATTATTCGTTTCCGCTGCTGTGTATGAACAAACTTTTTTGTTCTACCTTTTGTAGAAGTGAAGTTATTTTAAAGATGATCGGGGGTGACCTGTAGCTGCAGTTGAATTTAGTGAGAAAATGACCGATCACTTTTGTAAATACTTATCAATTTTTTTTTAGCCTATGCTGTCAAATTTCAATTTTTGGGCTTTTAACTCCATGTATTTCAGCAAATTTAACCCTAAAATGCATTTTACAGTGATATACAAGGGTTCTGTGAAGAAAAAAACTGCCTTAAAAATCTGTTCACTGTTGAAAAACAAGTGATTTCTCAGTTTGACAAGCGCCTAATTTCATCGTGTTGCATCTCAAATGACACTGCTGCCCTAAGATAGGAGCAGGATGTCCCGAGATTATCAATTGGGGCTGAATACTGGTCTGCAATAATGAGCCACTTAGACTGTCAACTGTCAGCCAATTACTTCTCTTTGTCATGTAGATAGAAGATTGTCAAAGCGCTTAGAGCCTGTCCTTACAGAAATAAGCCCTACATAAATGCCCTCTTTTATTATTATCATTATTAGTATTATCATTATGTACAGGAGGTGAAAGAAAAAGCACTGTGAAGACAGGTATACAATCACTTTTTTTCTCATCATCTGAAACACAATAAACAGAAAATTCTGAAAAATTCAAAATTTTTCTTGCAGTGATAATTTTTTCATAATTTTTTTTGGTTCACATATTTCAAATAATTAAAGTGTTTTTTTCTCTTTTCTCTTACAGCTCTTGTATCTGGCAAGGGGAAGTAAGTATGTAGGCTGAAAAAATGGCTCATTGGTTCACTCCAACTCAGCACTCACAGCTTCATCTTAAAGTCCTATGATAAAGGTTGAACTAATCGTTCGACAAACCCAGTGATTCTTTCCCAGCATTTACAAATAAAAATAATAGTCAGACACATTCTTTTCAGAGGCTTATTGTGGTTTGAACAATCATACAACCTATGGGGCAAAACAAGTAATACCAGTCAGGTTTCAGTTACAATAAAAATGGTCCCGGACAAGTATAAGAATTTACCATGGACTGAGTCATTTAAGAGATTGTGCTTGTAGTTTTGAGATTTTTCTAAGCACTCTTAATCATGGGTCAAATCTGTCATTCTGTGTTGTACAGAATTAAAGCCTTATAGCAGCTGTCTTGAGCATGGAGATAACACAGCACTAATTCAAGTGTGTACAGTTTCAGCACTTGGCTCAATATATTGTCTTTGTTTGAAAAAAAAAAAAAAAAACAAGAAAAGAAAAGAAGTAGAATATAAATATATCAATAACGAAAAGAAGGACAAAATATTTCAAAGATTTGTGTAACACTGAGGGGAATGAACCTCCCTAAGAGTTCCAAACTGAATTACCACTTCATTTTTATTAAGGAAAATCCTAACCCTCACTCCCACAGCCAAGCAAAATAACAACCCCAAACACTGGTTCAAAGGGACAAAATCCAACATTTCCCTCTTCCCATCAGCCTACAAAGATCTTCATACTATCTTCAGTCGAAACCTCTAAGATAAGGGTAAAGATTCTGGATTTCACACAGAGAAAATGTAAAGGAAGATGAAAAGTAAACACAGGAAAAGAAGACAATAGGAGTAAAAAGAAGACTAGCGATTAAAAAAAAAAAAAGGGAGGATGTATGAAAAAAGGGATCTTGTTGTGCCACCAGCTAGGATATCTTTCCAAAAAGTCCCCAATACTGGTTCTTTCCCATAGATTAACAGACAAAAATTCAGGCTAGTGATGCAAAGTTTATTTGTAGAGATCATTATCATGTTTCCTGTTGACACTTTAAAATTAAAAGCTGCAAACTCTTTCACAAGCTGTGACAATGGATGATACAAACAAAGGGACAACATCTTTGAAAATGCTTCTCCCAGCAATATTCATTCATGAAGTCTTTGACAAAGGCTAATGTGGGCCATAGGTACAGAAATAATATGTTGGGAGTTTGCAGAGAAGCAGCATTTGAGACAAATGAACATTTTTGAATGATAGACAAAAAGTTTGGAAACTGCTATACATGTACTAAGAGGGACATTAAATAACAGCAAAGCTGACTGTATCAGATGTAAAAGCAATTAAAGATAACCGTCAACATTTTAAACTGACAAGAAACAATATTGAATGTAAAGATGATAAAATTCTTACCTTCTACGCATCTGAGGATCTTTGTGGTTATTATGGCAAAGGGAACTGAATTTTGATACAAAGAAATCGTATCGTCTGTGATAGGATGGAGCATCTTCTTCCACATTGGCAAATTTGACAAACTGTGAAAAAAACAGTTAAGAAGACCTTGAAAGGACAGGTTAATTCCAATATTTTGCCATTTGAAGTTCAGACTTAACCAAAATCTTATTACAGAATGAATTTAAAAAATATATACACTAATATAAATAAATAAGATGCCTACATGTGCCAAAATCACAGCTCAAGCAAAATATGATTACCAACTACAATGCATTTAAGCAAATTCTTCACCACTGTTGATTAGAATGCTAAGAAATTTTTTCCATAAAAAGTGACCAATTCTGGGACATTGTCATTTCGCAGTTCCCAGTATATGATACGTCTTGAAATTCTTAAAAAAAAAAAAAAAAAAACAGCCCTCTGACTTTATGTAAATGGCATCAAAAAAAAAAAAAAAAAAGAAAAAAGGAAAACAAATCACACATTTCCTTTTAAGATGGTTTGAAAAAAAAAAAAATTTAATGAAACAGCCTCTACTTTTTTCATTTTTACGAATAGCACTCACCGACTGTGTGGCTCTCACTTGCATCTTGGCATCTCCATACTCCAGGAGCTTCTGTACCATTTTGAGGAAGCTCTCAACGAAAAGATTGAGTGAGTGGGCATGGCAGGAAACCAGGAGCTGGTCCAAGATTTCCATCGAAATAAAGACATACCTGCAACAGAAACAAACAATATTCTAACATAATATAGGAGAAATATGGATCACATTGCTATTTCAGCAAATGAGTAAGCAAAATATTGTCAGTAGGAAGCCAAAACTGGTTTGTTATTGCTGATATAGTTTTTTATATTTTTTATCAACTGCAACATCTACAACTATGAATCTCCTGCACTATAAAAACACACAAACAAAAATCTGCAAATAATCTACAATAATTTTGTTTACTCTCTAAGCACAACTGATTAAATAAAACAGAAAATATGCAGAACACAAAATAACATCAGGCATAAATTAATTTCCTACATGTTAAAAGAGTACTTCATCATTAAGCACATTAGCTGCTGTGAGTTTTTGCTCTCATCAGTTTGCATGTGAGGCGCTTTGTATGGGACTGCAAATATGGGCCAGTTTTCTTTCTTTCTCTTTTCTTTGCCCACTTCATTTCATCCCACTCCCCTTCCATCCCCACCTCCACTCCGGCCTCTTCATCTCCTTCAAGACACAACATATCAACAAACACCACAAACAGCTATGATTATGTAATCTGCCATGTCTTTCTATCTTGCACACTCTTTCCTTAGCAATGCAGACAGATATTACTATTCAAACCAGCCATGTAAACATTTGGACAGATGGTATCACTCAATGCCATAAGAAAGACAATAAAAGTGGAAAAGCCACTTCACAAAATGAAGGCTCAGCCAGTAGTGGCTATTTTTAACTAATGCATATTGATCTTCCAGTTTTTCCCCCATAAAGGATGTAACGTGAGCATCATCTGTCTGCTTGCTGGAAAACAACTTCATGGCATCTGTGCTATAGAAAAAAGAGGTAATCTCCACGATGCCATTGTTTATTCAAGAAGGAAACATCACGACATGTCCTGTTCCAAAACTGTTCTAGATGGAATGATTGGAACCTGACAGATCAAGGCTAACAAGACTTGAAAAGCCATCTCAAGGGTGAGACAAGCATAGCCAGCTATTCAAGGAAACACACCAAATCTGCTTGACTTTCAAGTTCAATACAGTCTCCTAATTTCAGTATCTAAAAAAAAAAAAAAAACAGTAGTTGAGGGAAAATAAGGTTGCTATAAAGATGCATGATATTAACACAATTTTTAACTTTTGACTATTTTAGATATTACCTCAGCAGAAGTAATGGCCTATTGTCACAATGAAATATGCTGTATTAGACTAGTAAAATGGATGGTTTAAAACAGTGCTAAACAGAAACTTCTAGGTTCTGAATAAGTGTGAGAAAGATCATTTGAACAACAGATGACATGTTTCAAATAAATACATGTAGCACTCCTATTCCAAGAGACCCTGTATTTTGGTGAGCACTCTGACAGCTGAACATTGGACAACAAATAAATATCAAACTGATATCTGCTGTGACAGTAACATATGGTAGAAACTCTATCTCAGCTTTAGTTTTTTTTGTTGCAGATAAGAAGGGCCATAAATGACACATTATTTCCTCAGGCCTGGGAATAGTATAATAATAAAAATATGCCTCGAGCCAGTCATGAGTCACATGGGTCGTAAGTAGTTTGACCTGAACGCAGAAAGCAGGAGTTGAGTGTGATGGAGGTACTCTGATACTGACGTTTCTAAATTGCAGACACCGAAAGAGCATTCATCTTTGAATAATATAACAAGACACTGCTGTTATAGGGCAGATTACATGTATATCTGCATTTTGCAAGATGAATATATAGATTTAGGTGCTAAGCTATTAATTAATGCTGATTTCTATCCTGTTTTAGCCGATGCTGAAGGTCAAAGAGCTCTTTAATTTGCAAAATTTCTGGCTACAGTTCACCTAGCTCAAAACTTTGTTCAACAAGTGTGTTAATTAAGTTTTCTTTATCTGATAATCATAATTCAATCTGGGGGAAAACTGATGTACAACTCATTGTGTGACTAGCTGTGAAATAAATTATACACAAATAAAATAAAAAATGAAATAAAATCTAATGTCATTATATGCTTATAAGTAACTTGGATCAATGTGAGAAGCCTGTTTCAACTATTGTGATTAAATAAAGTCATAGCACTTTGCACAGTGTACTGAGCTCTCTATGATGTAGCGTGTGTATCGTATCAAATGTTATTTATCTCCATTTTCATCTATTTTGCTTTTATTACTATAACCCATAAATGTCACCAAGAACAACAGTCTGACCTCGCCATCAACCCAACTAACTTTACTAAGTGCCATTGCTCCTTTTGTGAAAACTGCCAATTTATAAACAGTTTGTTATGATCAATAAGCTGAGTACAATATAATTATCATCAGGCTATGAATCATCCAAACAAGCTTTATAAAACAGATAATCAAGACGGCCAAGCTGTTTCACAACCAGGTCTAACCATAAACAAATACATCCTCTTCCTGTAACAACACAGACATATAGAAAACACCAGCTGTTTCATGGCACACTGTTTTCAATGGATGAATTATTTTATAGCATCGATTACTCACGCTTGTAGGTGTAGTAGTTTTTTTTTTGTTTTTTGCTCAAAGTCTCTGAGTATGTGCATGCTTTCAGCTGTAGTTGTTTCCAAAAGAAAAAAAAAAGGGACTGAAGAGACTACAGAACGTAACTCTGAATAGCACTCTTAGTGAAAATATACACAAAACAGCAATATTTTCACACTTACTGGAATTTTCTACATTTGTTTAAAAAAAAAAAAAGGCATGTCATATTTCAGAAAACATTATCCAATTCACAAAAGCCATTGGAATCCAATGGCCAGAGCACACTATCAATTAAGTCACACTGGAGTCATGTCATATTTAATAACAAATCACATGCTTCGAATAGTTGGAATATCAACCAATATCAATCTGGGGAAAGAACCTCAAGACTGACAGAATACAATAGGGCAAAATCTGGAACTATTCCCTCCCTTGATAACTATCTAAGATTGTCATGCTGCTCTTATGATTGTGCAATCATAAGAGTGGTGGTATTTGTGAACAAACAAAAACTGCCCTACTGAATTTGCCTACAATGAACAACCTTTTAATCTGATCCCACAGGTTTCAATTAGCAAAGCTCTTCTTATCAGTCAATCACTCTGAGATACTGTGGCATCTTAGTATTCTTAGCTCAGCAATTTGTCCTGCAGCCTTTGGAAGCAAGGTCCGTGGTTTGAATCCCAATGGTTGCATCTTGCATCCTTAGGAATAATACTTAACACACAATTTTCCTCAGCCCACCCATCTGTAAAAAGGGTACCTGATGTATATCGGGAGAAGTACAGTGACGCTGCACTGCGGTGATACGGCCTGAAATGGCCAAGTCAATTTCCCCTCTTGGGAGTCAAGGGATGGTACTTTTACTTTTTTTTTTTTATACTCCACATAATGTGGCACAAATATTACTATGTAATGTTAGAAGTAAGGAAACAAATCCATCCCATGTCAACACAAGATAAGAGCACTGACTGACAGTTGTCATTAAGCAACTGAAAGCATTTGTGGAATGTTAACTCTTTATAAGATAAAATCAGAAAAAAATTAAAACTGGAACCTCGTTAATAATTATAATTGAAGATTTAACCTCTGTCCAGGAAGAAACAAGTCACTGAGAATGAGATACATGTAACTGCAAAAGGCATAAACATGTATATGCAAACACTGTTCTAATTAGACTCACAACATCAGAATTTGAATGTTAAAAGCAAAATACAGATAATGAAAAAAAATGATCCCTGCAATCTTTCAGTTTGTTAAACAATAAACTGTACACACTGAACGGCTTTGAAGAATTACTACATTCTTATATTGATTATAATATTCTAATTGGCCGAAAATGATATAACAATTGTAGTAACATTTCAGAAAACTGTCACTAGTTTACCAAGAATAAGATTTTTTAAAACTTTTTTGTTGTTTTTTGTCATTACTAGGACAAAAACACAAGCTTTTTGTTTTTGCAGTGTGTTTGGTTTCAAAAAATTATTTAAACGAGATATGCAACAAGGTAAACAGAGTGAGCCTGATTAAATGCTCGTTGATGAAACTCTGGAATTTTACAAATTTCCTAGTCAAAAATGTTATAATAGAAAGATGCACTATGGGAAGACAAGTTAAATGGACACAGAAAAATCAAAATGAAATAATTTCAGAAGTTGCCAATAAAGCCGCCATTCAGAGCAAGCCAAACCAAGTAAAAAAAAAAAAAAAGAAAGAAAAGAGAAGATAGAAGCCAAAAATATGAAAAAGTAACAAAAATCTGGTATTGTACTACTGTTCTGATTGTGATTCTGAAGATGGAACCAACAGCAACACCATCAGCTAATACAGCAACTATTGTAATGTTCAGCAAAGTACTTACTGGGCCCTGTGCCTGTTGATGTCATGGCTCAGCTTTCTCTCCAAGTACTGACCAATTCTGTCCAGTTTCTCCGGTCTTGAGGACAGAGCATAAAATGTCAGCTTCTCCATGTTGCTCTTAACAAGCCCATCCTGCAATTTAGAAACAAAATAAGACTTATAAGTATCTGTCACCCTGCATTTATTTTTTTTAATTTCTCAAACAAAAAAGACATGAACTGATGACTTTGGTATTTACAAAATATGCATATAAACAAATGTTCAGTGTGCTGTCACATGCAATAACAATGTCCATGCATTATCAATTCATGGCCAGGAATTTCACTAATAAGTTTGTCAATAGAGCATCCTTGAATAAATTAAACAATTACATTATGAGACTGGGTTTATAACTGTAAAGAGCTTTTCCAGCATTCTTAGTATCATTCAACAAAGCAAGTCTCTATTCATTCACGTAAAGGTCATGAGAAATCATTATTATATCATTTATAATATGAAGATCACACTAACAATAAAAAGGATTCTTACTTGTGGATCTGCTGGAAATATATTATCCACGAGTCTCTTGTACCGTGGTTTGAGGGCTGTGCAACAGCCACAAATTCCTGCAAGATAACACAATGGAAAAATACAGACTGTTCATATTAACTTCACAAGCCTTGCTGCTTTTCAAATTTATATTTAATTCGCAAGATTATAACTGCCAAAGCTACCTAGATCTTTTAACTTTGTCAATCTTCATGACTACAATTGACAGAATCCCAACAATGTTTGCAGTAAATCATAAATTAGGTTAAAATTGCAGAGAGTGATTTCTATAACCTGCAGTCAAACCAGAAAACTTTTCTCCATAGAGATAACGTTATCCATCTGAAACTACAGTCAACAATCAACGAGTAAAGAAAGCATTTGTCGTGTGTGGGGTGTGGGGGAGGGGAGGTGAGGGGGAACAGCGAGAATAGTATTGGACGGACAAGTAATTTAAAAATCCAGAATAAACATAGTTTTTGGCCCAAAGTTACATCTTTAAGACTTCACTAAGTGTACAATAACATCATGTCTCTCACAAAAAATACACTTTAAACCAACAGCAGTTTACGATATAAATTCATCAACAACTATGCAAAAATCTGATACTTTAACATTGAACTCAAGACATGAATAAACAAATCAACACTCTTAACTTAGCCTTAACCAATGCCTTCAATTAAAAGTATCATAAAAATGTGATTGGCTATGACAACTGTGTTACCATCTTGACAGTTTAACATGCAAATGCTGTCCAATTATGGATTTGCAGTTCTGCAATTCCAAAGTTATCATTCAATATTTTAGCACTCTCTATGCAAACAACTTCCAACATCATACCTTTGTAATATGTATATTGGCTCTTCAAAGGATCAACTGCATTAATTTTGTCTCGGCTGTCATTATTTCCACCCGTGTGGCAAATAATCGATTTTAATAATTCCAGCAGAGGGGCAAATAATCGAATATTTTATTTGGCCCCCTGCTGGAAATAATAGAAAATTTTATTTGCAGCTGGTTTAGCTGGTTTTTCACAAGGCTTCTCTCGATGAACACCATGCTGGGTAATCTCTTCTTATTGAATTTGCGCTATATTTTTTCTGACTTCTATCAGGACTAGATCTAAAATAGCAGTGGCAAATTAAATGGTATGTACACATATCTGTGATCCGAGAAAAATGCGGCCGCACCGCACTTTATGCGGCTGCATTTTTACCCACTTGCAGCACTATTGCCACACTTTTTGGCGTTTTGGCATTTTTTGCCATTTTGGAGCATTTTTCCGCATTTTTGTACATTTTAATTATGGAAGTGAATAGAAATTCTTTGTTGATTTTCAATTAAGAAAAAATAAATTGGCAGACTTTTGTTACCTGGCATGTAAACAATACATAACTAGTGGTTTCTTTAATGCTGCAATTACAGTCGACCTCTACAGCACTTAATAAAGTCAGAACGTAAACAATCGCTTAGCAGACGTCTAGCTCTACAAAAAAACACCAAAAGGTCTGAGAAACGCTGTTGTGGGACCCCCCCCCCCCCCCCCCACCCTGTCCATTTAAAAAAAAAATCTCAATACATGTACGGATATTTTAGCGGATGAATAGACTTAAGATGACAAATATGATGATTGTGGGTCAGAATCTGTGAGTGAGCCACAACTGGACTCTGAGACATCGAGATCGAGGAGTGACGATAATCAGGTCTTGCTTTGTGTTCTCAACATAACATAATTTAGATCTGAATTTGGGCCTACTGCTAGCTATGGAGAAGGACTATAGAAGAAGGGTAAAGGGAAAACACAGAAGAGAGGGGGTTTCCAGTCAACTCCAGGCCTACGTGACATAGCCAGTATGAAGATATGATCCTTGAAAAGCCTACTGGGCTGACACAATGGCTGCCATCCAAGCAAAACTTAGTGTTCTATCGGGGAATGAGAAATTGGTTTTCCGGAGCTTATGTTTGGGTTCAGCCGTGGTTTTGTGGTCCCAAGGAAGCGATACCCCCGGTGGGCAGCCCTAAGTACGAATCGATACTGAGATACTGTGGCCTATTCAGTACCGGTATACCAAATAATAGAACAACCCCACTGGCTTAACCTGCTGGGACCCTCGACAGCATTGGGGTGGACTTGTGCTGATCAAGGGTCTCATACATGTTAGCGTTAGGGAGGACCATCATCCGCTCGTCGGACCTAGGCTATATGTTAGCGTCAGGGTGAACTTGCGTTCATCGAGGGTCCCAGCAGGTTAAGCCAGCAGGGTTGTTCTAGGCTTTTATTTGGTATAGTGAATAGGTCGCAGTATCGATTCGTACTTTGGGGCTGTGCAACGGGGGTATCAACTCCTCGGGACCACAAAACCACGGTAGTGCCTATGTTTGACAACCTGTACCTTGTGTAAACTTAGTCATTATTAGTACACCCTTTTTGGAAGCTTATGTGGGTGTATTCATATCGGTCAAAGTTGCCCCGCGGTCGAATTTGGCCCAACCTACCCTACGAAAGAAAGACCGGACTACCGCGACTGCGCGGAAGTAAAAAACTCATGGGCTCTCGCACACAGGCACAGCGAGATCTTAAAAAAAAAACTAACCGGGTGGAAATAACAGAAAATCTTATTTCCAGCAGGGGGGCAAATAATCACTTCGTTTTGTCTCAGTTTTGGATAGTTAAGTAAGTGTTTGTTTTACTAGGCCAACAGCAAGAACAAGAAATTTGAATGGGTTGGAATTCTAGCTGGAAATTTCATTCTCCTGACCCGGCCCTGAAAGGATTTTACACTACACAAGCTTTCCAAGGCACATTATTGGGTAAAGCACACATAGAGACTCTCCTCTTGTTTCATGCAGTTGTACCTGATGGGGGGGGGGGGGCGAGGGGGAAAAAGGAAGAGGCTTTTCTGTTGAGCTTCTTTATCTGAGACAATCAGCAACTGGACCACTGCCACTGACTGAGTCAGTGAGTGAGTTCTTTTTGGGGATGGCATCAATGCTATTATTTTAACACAATTTTACAAAAGACATTATCTAAAATATATAGAGTCTATGGCAGATATGGATCTACAAAGATTCCTAGATCTGCAGGTCTTGATTTGATCACAAAATTAAAATCTCAAGTGGATAGATCTAGGAAAGTAGGATCTAGACTAGATCTCTAGTAGATGCACCACTAAACTGAAAGTTTTATAGAGACTCTCTAGATTTCGATTCCAGAGCATTTCATGATCAAGTGAAATGGGGAGAACATTGAGGGACCCACCTGCCATATTACAATGATGATGTATGTCAGAAAATCAGGAAGGGCCGTGAAATGTCCCACTGATTTTGTAAATATTCGGAAGTTTTTCCATTACGAGCTAGGCCTACCACCATCCCCTATTGATCAGCCCAACCCTCAGTCAGATTTTCATGCCTAAAAAGCCAAGTTATTAAGATGGCCAAACAAACAACAGAATTATGAAACTGACTTAGTATCACCGAAAAACTGTAGCCTAAAGGAAAGATAATATTAAATTTGTTTTCATTCCTTATCATTCTGAGCTTTTTGATCCATTTGTCAAATGAGGTTGCTACTGAAAAAATCAGTTAAACTTTAAATTAGACACTCCTCTAAGTGGCATTTGTTCCCTCCCACTTCCGGTAGTCAAAATGTCGTCTCTTGGTAAACAAAAGTCCTCAAACCTCGAAAAATCTCTAGGAAAAGGGAAACCAGAGGTAAGGGAACCTATTTTTATCAACATCTGATTTGAGGAGAAAAGAGAGAAAAACTCCCTGTAGTGAGACCTCATCATAGGAATAATGAATGTGTGTTTTTTTAAGTTTCTGTTTCGAGTCTAGATCTAGATCTATTCTAGAGTCGAGACTCTGTGATCTAAGATAGACTTGACTAGACTAGACGTCTAGAGATCTAGATCTAGATCTAGATTCTAGATCTTAATTAGATCTAGATTCTAGTTTAGAGTCAGTAGCCTAGATTAAGAATACACTAGATCTAGATCTAGACATTTAGCTAGATCTAAATTACAGTAGTAATCAGTGGTTTTTTAATGCATGCCTAGTTAGGCCTACTAGGATCTAGAGCTCTGTGACTGTATCTAGAGACCTAAACTTGATATGGATCTATGACCTGATCAGAACGATGTTCAGTGGCATGAATTAAAAAAAAAAATTGATTACCACTGTAAGTTGTTAAAGCCATGGTCATGATGGTCAAAGGTCTACTCCTGAAAAACATGCTACATGTAGATCTAGATTTTAGATCTAGATCTAGATTGTCAGATCTACGTTGATAAATGCTCACTAATGAGCTGTGCAGACTATTATCTGAAAACATTATAAAAATCTGTTGTAATTCGTGAGTTGCACTTTTTTGGCTTTTTTTTTTTTGTGCTCTTTCTGCAATTTTTGCAGCATTTTTTGTGGTATTGTTTTGCCATTGAAAAAGACAATTTTCTTAGATCTCTATCACAGATAGAGTTAAAACCTATAACTGCCTGCATAATGTAATTATTATATAATAAATATTGTTCGTTTATATTTTTTTATTTCATATTTTTGCACAGGTGAATATAGCAACCTTTGCCCTCCTTTTTTCTGAGATTGTTCAATATTGTCAGAATCGTGTACATACGGTGCCAGAGCTTCAGAGCAAGTAAGTAGAAAACGCCCCAGATACTTTAGAAATACTTTAGTTATCAGTTGATGCCCTTATCACCATGTATTTCTGTTGGATAAGAAAACTTGTTGACTCAGAATTTACTATACGTGCTTGTTAAATACCCATAATTTTTTTAACTTGCAGCTGCAAACTTTTTTTTGCAGATGGCCCATAATCTCAATGATCTCTTTGAATTTTAAGTTTAAAATGCCTCTTCCTCTCTAAGTATTATGCAATTAAATATTACCCTTTAAACTTTTGTATTGTTTTTTAGAGGAATTTTGAAATGCAAAAATATTTAACGAATTGCTGTAATGAACTCTGAAATGACTTTTGTGACAGGTTGTCTGAGTTGGGCCAGCATGTTGGCTCACATATGTTGGATGTCCTGTTCTTACGAGAGAAAGGTTACAAGAGGGAGATTAAGCTCTTGAGCATGCTGATTTTCATCAAGTCAACATTCTGGAAGGTGAGCAAGACTGTTTCACAGCTTTGTAAGTGTTTGTTTTGTTTTGTTTTTTCTATTCTGGGAAGATACTAGTTACAAGAAATGTCTTTGTGTTTGGAGCTCGATCTGGTAAGGAAATTTTATTTTTGAGTCTTCAGTGTAGTGGATGCCATGATTTATAAATCCTGAATAATTCATGCTAGGGCAGAGACAGAGGTACTTACCATTTGGGTAGTACCATGGATTGAAAAAAGACATAAGACAGATTTTATCCCTTTAACCAACTGAATAGGAGGTTGTTGCGCTCAGTCCTGTTTCTTCCCTTTACCAGACAAAAGAGGGTTTGAACAAGCAGTGTAAAGGGGAAACAAAATCACTTTTGCGCCCCTTGCTTGAAACATACACCTGAAAATATTTTTAAAAATTATGATGCAAAGAGAATGTTTTCTTTCTATTGTTATAATTTTATCAAATTATGGCAATGAGTCTTTTGAATGGCAAGCAGTAAAAGTACTTAAAGGATTTTTTCCTCTTCACACTGCCTGCTCAATATCTCTGTTGTCTGGCAAAGGAAGTAAAAGTCTGGTCAAAATGATCTCTCCTTACACAAGTCCTTCCTTTGGAAAGGGCAGATAATCTGTGAAACAATCTCCCTCTGGAGGATTAACCCATGAACTGCGAACCACGTATTTATACGACAGGTGAAGCGAATCACCGCATGCGGTGCCAGTGTTTATTTGTGGGGGCTCGTTGTGCTGTGATATTTCACACCCTGAACTTACACTTGGGGTTTATCGGCCCCAGTTTTGTCAAATTATCACCATAATAAGTATGCGCAGCTTAATAGACACTCCTTGAAAAGGTAAAGGGAACTTTACCTCATAGAACAGTGAGAAATTCCATGTCCAAAGATGAAATCTTCTTGAACGGAAGAGAAAAACAGAAATCAAAGACCACATGGTCCACTCAGGTGGTCCGAAACTACATTCAGAAGAAACTATATGATAATGTGAGAGAGTATCAAGTACATACAGTCTCTTTGTTTATGCTATATTAAATAATAACGCAGACTCCCCTGACCACTTGACACGCTCAATAAATTTGGCATTGACCAGTGATCAAGCCATTGAGAGTACAAGTGAGCTATAACTGCTATGAATGAAAGCTAAAGTAGCCTATGTACCTGTTAGTTTCTATACCAGTTAGCTCACTTGTGCTCTCACTCTGTGCAATCATTAGATCACTGTATAGATTTCCTTGTAGTCACTGCTGCCCTGTCAATGCAGCCGGTCTGATCTAATGAGAAAAATCATAAGTCCACGACATGGCTACAGGGATGACAGCTTGCAGTTTACACTGAGATTCTATAAACATAAATACACCCCTATTTGAAATGGTTTTGTCCAAGGAGTGACATCAGGTTATGAGCAAATTTGTAATGGGAATGGTCTGTGGATCGAGGGGATAAAATTAGCATCCATAAAAAATTGACATGTCTTTGTAAATACACTCCCTTCTCGTACTATGGGCTCATTGCAGATATTATTACATGTGAAAAAAGGGTGGAGTTAGGGGAAGGATTAGAGAAAAACAGTGGTCAGCAAGGTGGTCAATCTGGGCCTGCATCATGTCACTCCAAGCCAAAGTGGAGTCTCCATAGTCAGACCCTGAGGCTAAATACTAGCACCGAGATCCAGATTGATAAGCCCAGCAAGGCGAGCCGCGGGGCGTTGTAGCCCCTAGGCTGGGTCGTAGTTCTAGAGTTAAGTGTGTTTTTTATCAGATGAAAAGGAGGGCACCGACTGGTTGAAATTGTTTAGAGAATACAACAGGCAATTACAATGTCCTGACTAGCAGAGTCATGAGTGATGCAGTAAGTATAAAATAGTTTATTTAATAGTTTATTGTATGCATTCAAAGCATGAAACATTGAAAAGATGAGGCACTGGAGGCAGAAAATGAAGATCACCAATATTACAGTATCTCAAAAATTTGAAAACAGAATGCATGACAATAAATAATAATATGTAATTTTTCTTGCATTTCAGATTGTCTTTGGAAAGGAAGCTGACAAACTTGAACAGGCGAATGATGATGACAGAACTTGTATCCCTTCAGAAAGAATGAATCTCAAAGCAATCATCATGCGTAGTTGGTGTCACAAGAAACAGAAACATACTTAACTTCACATTTCTAAAAATAGAGATTTTTCTTACTCATTTATCCATTTTTTTTTGCTTTTGTTTTTAACCGTCCCACAAATTCTAATCAGTTTGACCTTTCTTGCATGTGGATTATATATTATATGGGAAATTTTGAATAGCATTTTTTTCTTCTTTGTCTTAAAAATTATCAAATTTTAATGAAGTTAGGTGTTTTTCTTGCAGCTTCAACATTACAAGAAAGGAATTTTTGTATTTTGTTTGTTTTGTTTGTTTGTTTGTTAGCATGTTCTGTCTTGATACAGGTACTAAATGCATTGTTAGGATTTTACAGTTAGTAAGAAATTGATCAGTATTAGTTGGAAACCCTGGTTGCAAATATCAGACTCATTCTTGGTGGTGATTGATTTTATTTGTTATGAAAGAAAAAATCTGAGTCTGTAATTGGATGAAGATATACTTTGTTTTTATTTTTTCATACATCCATGTTACCATAATAAAGATAAGCTGTATATTGAATGAAATTGTATTACACTTTTTGTCACAGGTAATTTATTAGTAAATGTAAACTTTTATATATTTTTGAACATATGTCTTGGTCATAAGCTGAAAAAATAGAAGTTTAGTCAGGTGAAATGATTTTGCAGAACAATTTTCCTCAACTCTTATAGATTATATTATTGAGAAAGAACCCCTGGTGAACAAATTCATATCAGTACCAAAGGACAAAGGTAAGTTCAGACTGTTGTAATAGGTCTGTCGTCTTGAAGCGCGATCAGAATGAAAGCCTGTACCATCATTCAACCAGTTAAGTCGACAATTACTTAGAGGATGCAGTAATGAAGAATCTCCAGACAGTTGGCAAAATGTGTTACCTGAATATGAGTTTGTATGTTGATTAATGTATTGTGTGATGCAGCATACATTGCAGCATGAGTTACAGATATGTATTATGTATGTGTAGATTGAAATTATTGTATGTGTAGATTGAAATTATTTTTAAAAAATTAAGTACATTTTCTTCGGCTTTAGAAGCCGAATTTGACCCAGACAAAAAGACTATAGATCTAAACAGAAGTAATTACTCATAGAAATGTAGTAGTTGTTTTCTTTGCTTGAATAGTTCACTGCAGGATGTAAAATTTTTCGTTTGCAGGAAGTCTCAACTGTGCAGCATTTACCGCTGGTATCCTTGAAGCAGTGCTGAATGGAGCCAATTTTGTAAGTGGACCTGTTTGCAGTCTATGCTTATGTAGATACTTGCAGTGCTTTCACGTATCATAGGAAGTATGAATAGTAAAGCAGGGCAAGGAAGTGGAGAATTAATGTGGGCTACTTTGTTGGCTATGATACCGAGGCAAGACTATGGATTGTGGATGAAATTGTTAAGATACAGCTATGCGAAGACAGTGATCATATAGCAAGCTGTCTTGGAATGAGAAGGTTTCCCACACTATTTATTCATTTTCCTATATTGATTGAGAATCAGTTTGATGGTCAGTTGGTCATTGCACCATGAAAAGTTATAGGAACATTTTTATACTTTGTCCTGTGTCATTAGTTAAGGTATCTGTTATAGTCTTCAGTAAATTTTCTTCTTCTTGAAATATCAATTTCTTTGATTCAAATTGATTTGTCATTAACAGAACCCATGAAATGAACACTTTAGATCAGGATTGTTTTTTGTTTTGGTTTTTTTTTTATTGTTTGGAAACACCAAAACAATGGAAAATCAACTTATAAAGTGTGAATAAATCAAATGGTAACTTCATTTAATAATGAATAACTCTGTAGTACTGTTATTGAAACTTATTGGATGTTCACTGCGTACGGATATCTCCAGCCTGCCCTTTTATGGAGTGTACAACTACAAGTCAGTTATTCACACCATGTGTTTGTAATGTGTTTTCTGAAACAGCCTGCCAAGGTGACAGTTCACTGGCATAAAGGGACTACATTCATGATCAAGTTTGATGAGTCTGTGATAACCCGGGACAAAATGATTGACAGCCGGTGATCCAATCTCCATCTAGTATTCTTAATTATGGAAGCCACCTGCCCTTTGTCATTTTATACCAATTTTAAGCGTTGCATATTATCTTGCTAACATTTATTGATGGCTTTGAACAGTGCAGTAAGTTTGTGCAATTTGTTTCCTTTTTTTTTTTTTTTTATCTATCTGCTTGATTTTGGTTCCAAGGTGAGTACATATATATTATTTGTGTAAGATATTACATTTGTTGAAAGATAAAGAGAAACAGCTGACCAAATTTCAAATGTTTGAGCTTGGAAGGCTGTGTTAGAAGGGTGGTCTGTTGTGTGCATTTGCTCATGGTGCTGAGGAAAAGTTAACTTTGTACCAGGGAGAGAGTGAGTCATTGTACAGCTATTATTCAGTATGCTGCACATGTAGAGTTATATTTTTGCTTGTTGATGCATGCTCCGTAAACATTTTCCATGTCTGTAGCTAAAAAGCAAGAGTGACAGGTCAGTGATATGTAAAACGTGACACAATAAAAACAGGCGCTGTTCAAACTGAGGCAACTGGAGAAATCAGGTTTTTCAACAGTGAATGAATTTATAGCGCAATTTTGTTTTCTTCACAGAACCCTCCCATATATCAATTTAAAAATGCATTTCAGAGTTTATTATGCTGCAATAGGTTGAGCAGAAGTCCCAGAACTATTGTTTAGGGGCATGGCCTGATAAGGATTAACAAAGGTGATAGTCATTTTCTCATTAAATTCATCTGCAGCATTTTCTCATTAAATTCATCTGCAACCGGTCATCTACTTCATCTTTTATTGCCAACAGCTGGACATCTGCTTCAGAAAGAACAACATTTTTTTCACACACAGAAAGGGAAATGAAGAATAATTGTCACAGTGATACCAATAATTCCTTACGTTCAAAATTTGACCAGATTCTGACTTCATCATACCACATCTCATGTGTTTTTGTCACTAGATTACATCCAGGTGGAATGTGTCATATGTCAGAGGAACAAGAGTGAGGAAATGGGATTTACTGACCCTGAGGTGACAGGGATTATCTTTGAATGTGAATACATGTATACAGAGGAATTGTAGATCTAGCTAAATAATTTTTGCACCATAGTTAAGTATGCCTTTTCTCTTTCCTTTGGCAATATTCATTCAAGGTTCCGTCTCTCAAAGAGGTTGGAGGTCATGATTTCTTTCTGGATGTTTTCATGCCTTCTTATATGGCCATAGTACATGAGCTTTCTTCTTCTCATCAAATCTAGGAGGATTTTCTTCTTCAGACCTAAATGACACCAGTACCTCTATGAGCCTGTACATGGGAAATTTGACATAAGAGTTATGACATCTATGTGCACAATATATATCAGATGTGAGCTCCATAAACATTTGTCCACATCTTTGGAAAGAATGAGAGAGTGATAGGTCTGTGAGTTTAGTTTTGTTAAGAAACAAACCATTTTGACTGTCATCCAAATTGCTTCTCTTTGTCAAGTGCAAGAGGAATGAGAAGAAGAAAAAGGATTATGTTTGGTATTAATTGAAACACGAGTAACAGAAAATTCTGAAAAGTCACACGTTTTTTCTCATTGTGATAATTTTTCATAACTTTTGGTTTTACCTGTTACAAATAACACAAGTAAAGTTGTTTTTTTCCCCCTTTTTTTTTTTTTTTGCAGTGCTTGTTTGTTATATCTCTTGTACTTGGCAAATGGAAATACATGTAACTTGGTAGAATAAAATATGGCTCATTTGCATAAATGTTACCTTATGTTGTGCGTTCATAGTATGATTGTCATCTCTGTTCTGGAATAAAGTTGAACATGATAATATTAATGTTATTGTTGTAACATGATTTTGTTTGTTCAGTATTTTTGTTCTTCAGCATGTAAAGATAATGAAAGGAAATGAGCTGTGGATTAATTGAGGTGCGTTTGAACCACTGAGTGTACACTCAGCTTTATGTCTTGTCAAAAATGCAAGACACAAGAGAATGATATCTCTTTCCTAAGCAGTGTCTTGGTGGGCCTTCCTGGTTATTTCAAAATTTTGCACCAATAAGGAAAGAGCTCAAATAAAATTAAAGTGTTCACAGAAAATTTTTGAGAAGTGCAAAGATGGCCATGGCTTGTTTAATTACATTGTCCCCTTTCATTTATCTTTAAAATTAGTCAAATGGGCTTTGAAGATCTTAATTTGGCATTCATGTACTGTCTTAACTTAAGGATTTGTCATGCTAGCAGAAAGATTATCGTTCAAAATGCGTTTGCTGAATAGGCTTGTATGTTCCATTGAAACAGTATGTAAATAAGTTTTCTGTCTAAGCACAGCTCTGTTATCCAGTCACAATTCTAACATCATAAAGGTCATGAAAAAGAAAAATAAAGATAAAAGCACATAGCAAAGATATTTTTTCTAACAAAACTACATGCATTTCATCTGTGAATCTTTATTTAAAAAAAAAAAAAGAAAGAGGAAGATATTACAACACAAATGTTATTAAAGCATTTTGAACAGCATTTTCACCTTCCCTTTGTCAGCCTCCCTCTTCCCCTGCCTTGCACATAACACACGCAGTTATGGATGACACATTCACCTTGAGCTCTGCTTTTGCAATGCACACTTTACACTTATGCATTTCATTGTATTTTTTTAGTTGTGCTGTATTGCTGCCCTCAGTAAGGTGAATTAGTCTTCTCTACAGGAAAAAAGAGATTAGATCATATTCATAGAGTCTTTTCTACAGGAAAAAAGAGATCAGATTATAGGACAAGACATTTCTATACACGGAAAAGATACAACTTTGTTTGTTCCTATAAAGGACTTACCTTTCACAATCGATTATGCATTTAAATGAAAATTTCAAACACAGCAAAACTCATTTTCAAAGACATAGGCAGACAGAGCTTAATACATTGAATGTTATGCTCTTTCAGTTTTTGAGATACAGTGTCTGTATCTTCATTCATTCAAAACTTACAGCCATTTATTACTTGTAACTTTTTGACAAAAAGATACTATCTTTACGCAGAACCTTTGTGATCGTAAATCATACTTTTTTTTATTATTAACCAATTTTGATAAAGTCAGTACAAAAATATAAGAAATGAAGTGAGAATTCTCTTGTGATAGCGCTTCACTGCTGGGTTATATTGTCTCGTGCAAATTTTCAGCATTCTACGCCCTCGTATTATACATTATACCTGCTCAAAAGAAATATAAAGTCTCTAAAAAATATCAAAATGTTCATTGAAATGGGCACAATAAGATGATGTAGACTTGAAATTTACATTATAATATGGACATAAAACTGGTAAATTGCTTCCTTTAGAAAAAAAAAAAAAAAGAAAGATGAACAAGAACAACAAAATTTCAGGTCATACTCTCCCCCAACCCCCTTCCCTCCTCCCAACCCAAAAGTGAAAAAAGAGAGGATATGGCATGAACTTCTTGAATGCATAGGATTGCTTGAAGGTTTTTCTTCAATATATCAATGTTAAAGCAATGAGAAAGTGACTTTTGTCGAAAGAGATAAGAGATCAAGTGAATAGACATTTCAGCATCAAAAGGAATGTAAAAAATATATTCAATGAAAATTGTAAACAAAATTCTCCATACAGTTTCAGCATTATATTTTAACATATCAGTCAAATGAACAAGAAAAAAAAAAATAATAATAATAAAGTTGCAAAAGGAAGAAAATTGTGAATTAATGAAAGTGGGAAAAGAGAGGAAATTATAGATGATAAAATTGTATAGGCTCATGTGGTCTCAAAAATAAATAAATAAAACAGAAAGCAATCAAAACTTATGAAACGCAAAGCACAATTCACAGTATCAGAACAGAACCAGTTTCATTCACTCAACATTTACACCAAAACTAGATTGTAATGAGAAAACGCTCCATAGCTGTACGCTAGCTGATGATTATCCAAAGTCAACGACAAAGTGATGTCATTTTATCAACATAAAATTAAAAACATGTATTTGGTTTCTTCAGTAGAAATGAAACTAAAAAGCCTTTTTTTTTTTAATGCTAAGTTGTAATCAAACCTGAAAGTGTGCATTTGAAGAAACAATGTTTCTAAAATATTCCCACCAAAACATCTTTATCTTTTGAATGAGATGTCTGTTTCCGGGCTGGCCGTCTGATTTTACGTTTTAGTAATGTTTTTCCCATACGCCTCCCCTCCCTTTCCATCCACTAATCCATCACCCACCCATCCAGTGATGCACTTAATGATTCGTCCATCCATTGATGCATCCATCCATCCATTGATTCACCCATCCATCCATCCATCCATACATCCGTTCGTTCATCCGCCCACCCATCCATCCATCCATCCGTCCGTTCATCCATCCATCCATCCGTCCATCCATTCATCCATTCGACTAAACCTAGAAATCCGTGGCAGAGTTTTGTACCCCCTGCTTAAAATAGAACAATCACTTACGTGTGTTACCGCTCCACCACGACGGCCTAGACCTTTTGCACCAATCCCGTGCATTTTTAATGTATTTCTCTATATATATGTCCATGATAGTAAACAGTTTGGAGTGGTTGTACTCCCCTAGGCTACTAAAAATGGACGCCGATTTCAAGCCATTGGCTTGGTAGAAACAAATCTATTCATACATTGTTATTATTTCTGAATCCAAACTGAAGCAGTGTTGTATACCGTACCCCACAAAAGGTGGTGTACACCGAGATTTTGCATTTGCTTACCAGAAATAGCCTGCAGTTTACATGTATAACAATTCAATATGGCCATGTACACGTTTCATTAAATACCGACTGCTGTAGTTGAAATCTTAATTTTTAAATGTTTTCATTATTGCCCTGACGAAGACCCAAGAGGGCTCGAAAATGTGTCATATTTTATCATCACAATCAAGTTGTTTATAGATTTCTATGTTATTTATTCTTCTTGAATTGTTTTGCTAGTTGCCGATGTGACAGTTCTATTGTATTTTTATAAAATAATAATAATAATGATAATAATGATAATATGAAATAAGATTGACGACTCTGATCAGTTGAAGCTAGAATGGTCCTGAGATGGAGACAAATGGAAGTGGATAGGTGGACCCCGGGTATATATAGGTCTATATATCATCTGTAATTATTCATCATCAATGATCAATGCACGCCATCTATAATTAGCTTGTCGGACCTACATGTTAGCGTTAGGGTGGACTTGCGCTGGTCGAGGGTCCCAACAGGTTGAGCCAGAGGGATTGTTCGCCCGGGGTCCACCTATCATCTACCGAGACAAATTGGGATAACCGCCTGCTGGAGGTTGAGAAGCGGAACAGATACCGATACCTGGAGACAAGCAATCCAACAAATATTGTACCTCTACGTGTAAGATACCTTTGACGTGCACTTACTGTTACGAAGGAAGTAATTGCATGGGCGACAACTAGTAATTTTCCAGTACCATTATTTAATGTGCGTTATTCCCCCTGTCATCGCCATAGCAACAAGGAAGTAATCAGTTCGACAAGAACTCAGACATCAACATTATAATTCTCACCAGCCCTTCTTCCTCGAGTCGAACTGTGTGATGTGCATTTTATTTTAGGCTTAGCCGCGTATTTGCACCCTAGTCCAAGAGGCTGTCGAGGGTATTTGAGACAGCCCTCTCCAAATTCACTGAGTGAGCCTTAGTTCAAACTGCTTTTACATAGACTAGTCGCCACCATGCCGTTTTTACATCAGCCCAAATCTCGAGAGCCATTGTGGAAGGAGTGGGATTACTTAGCCCAGAAGAAGGGAGTGCGAAACACTGTATATTCTGTGAACGGAAATGAATACACGGGAGACTGGTTAGATAATTTAAAACATGGTGGGTATTTGTAGCTCTGTGGTGTAACTAAAAATTAAAGATTTGTCTAATGAAAACCATACTGAGATAGCACCTCTTACATCTGTCTAACTCTATATTCACGTCTTGAACTTTATAGGTTTGTTCTACATTAAACTAAACTGCTAGGCCTACTATTCGAGTAATCTGAGAAGAGATAGACCAGACCAGAACTGAAAGGTTAGAACTAAGGCATGCTAATATAGCAGGCTATAAAGATGACCTTCTGAATCTGAAATGTTGAGATAGTTGCCAAAAAAAAAATTAAAAAATTACAGAATGTTACTATAGGCCAAATCTTTACAGTACAAGTAGCTGAAGAAAATATATTAAACATGCATTCTCAGTTGAAATACAAATTATTGGACCAGAACAGCTGAAAAGAAAATAGAGCTAATTCCTAACTGGAAATCTGTAGGCCTATAGGAAAAGAAGACAACAAACAAACAAAAACTTACCAGCTCCATGACCTTATCTGTTCAAAAATGCCATCAAATCTCATACCTGTCAATTTATTGACTTGAAATTACAATGTTCAGGGCACAGTTGAGGCACAATCTCATGGTTATGTTATCATTTCAGGCAAAGGTACGTACAGGTGGAAGGACACCAACAAAATATATGATGGTGATTGGAAGAAAGGGAAGAGAAGTGGCTTTGGGACTCTGACCCGTACTGACGGGAAAGGTGGCTACACAAAGGAATATTCAGGTGGCTGGAAAAACGACTTGAGACATGTGAGTCTTGATGTCCCTTATACATGAACCTACATTGTCATTCTTAAATTTGATTTGTGATCTTTTTTTTTGAGAAATAAAACACCCCAAAAACAACTCCTCGTGCTGTACAACTAAGAAAGATAAAACTGGCAGTCCATATATCACTGTCAACCGCCCCCACCCCCTTTTTTTTTTAAGCAGTGAAAAATAGAATGTGCATTGGATATGATCAACTATGGCTGTGCTGATTTTGAAATCATTTCAATCTCAGTGTAACGAATCATATTATGTAGTACACGCGCGAGAGGTTGTGTGTACAGTTATGTAGCTGGTTATAGTACAACCGCGAATGTTCCAGTATGCATGTGTGCTGTTTTGAGCCTGGCCTTGAGCGT
>JBCAUA010065184.1:0-7500 GCA_038406235.1 Peronia verruculata
CTACATGACTACCTCATAAAAAACCTGATTTTAATCAAGTAATATGTATAAATCGAGGGTAAGACTGATACTGTCTTATTTAGAAATAAATGCACTTTCGATTTCTGCAATAAAAAAAATTTTATATCTGATCCCCCCTCATCACATTCAAAGCCAGATTTCTCCGTTCTAGCCCAGCGCCTTACGTCTCATTTCGACTGGCTGCGAGACATATAGGCTATAGACAGGACCAATGGTTTATCTATTACATAACATAGGTGAGACTAATGATGTAATTCATTCTGTTTTTCCATGATAACATGATTGTAACTCAGCATGTGAGGGCAAAATGAGACATATCCAAAATCGCTGTTTAGAGAAACATGACACTTTGTTTTCATGTAGTTAGTAATTAAAATTTATCATCAAGAACTAGAATTTTCTGAAGACTTTCTGGAAAGTTAAGTCACATTTGGTGAAAAGGAAAGTCCTTACCATATAGCTCTATCACCATTCTTAGTATTGAAGGGTATAACTCTAAATTCTCAGAAACAGCATTTGCCACGTTTACAATAAACCTTTTTTTTTCTCTTTTTTTTTATACAAAATCCATTTATCCACCTATCCGTAAAAATTGCCCTACAAATTTTATATACTAATGATCCAAGATCAGATCTATATTTTCAGGTTTTGACTTTTTGACTTGCACTTATCTCTGGTAGAGAATGTCAACAATGGCAATTGTTGCAGCATTTCTGTTAGGGTTTGAGACCAACATAAATCATCATGATGTTTTTGAGTACAGATTACATTATATAATATACTGAGAAGGTAATAGAAGAAGAACAGCAATTCCGCAGCCTCTAGGTAGGATTTGAAATTGGCTAGGCTTAAGCTATCATTGTGTTTTTCAATACTGATTACACTGTATTATTATAGAGAGCCTATTTCAAAATGGGTAAACTGTACACCAAAGGTGATTTTTTTCAAACAATATGCAGATAAACAACCAGCTTCCACGTATGAAAAACTGCATTAACATAACATGGCAATGGTCTTTCAACATGAACTGAGTGTCTGATGAACTAATCGTGAGCTCAGTTCTTTGTTGCCTTATCTCCATTTTTCACGTTTTGAGAAAATTGATGAGTTGTGTTTAGCTACTGTTTTTTGTAAATAGGAGATAGGGCAACATGATTTTCAAAATATACCTGTTTGGGCAAGTGATCGATGAAATGACTACAGTATATGGCAGATTTACTATCCCTTTTTCACATGACATATAAATCTCCAAATCGACCAAAATGGAGACAGGACAACAAAGAACTGAACTCGTGTAATGGTTAGTGTTATAGAAATTTATTTCTGCCATCAGTGGTAGGTTTATCAAGTTGAGAAAATGTTCCTTGAGTCTGCCATGTTCGGATGTTATACATGATGTTTTTGTCCACATGTAAGTGTGAATATGTCTGACACATACCACTTTGTCTCTTCAACTATGGGTGATACTTCCTACTGAAGATAAATTAAGGTTATCTTATCTTATGAAACACTTTTCAAAATGTGCTGCACAAAATTCCTGACTTCAACGAGAACTTAAATCATGCTTGGAACAGAGGCAACAAACATAGCAAAATCTTTTTTTTTTTTTTTGCCAAGTATGGTGTATATATGTGTACACTAGCTATGAATGTGATATGTGGGGTTATATGTCATGTACATGTACATTTGATTTATCATAACAACTCAACGGACAAGTGGTCCTGGACCCCATGCTTGATTTTTGTGCATAATCTGTCATAATATTGTCATATAGGTTGTAATTAGAATGCCACATATCTATATACATATACAGACACATATTGATATGTACTCTCCATCTCTTTGTGTTGTTTTACCTAGGACTGTGTATGCTGTACTCAAATGTACGGGGCTCAAGGAGAACCTGTCACATGCTGAACATTTTTAGTTTTAAGTCAAATGCAAATCATTAATGATTGACATCTGCCAATCATGTTGAGACTTGCCTGGGATAGGTCAAGATATACTGTCTGCTATTCAGTTATGCCAGGCAATCAGATGAAATGAGGTGGATGTTGATGAGCAAATTTAGATTTAGTTGTCCATCTGGAGGTCATTTGAGTTAACGTTAAATATGAACATATTGGCACAGAAGAGGCTTAGCTCATTACAACGCCTGTTATTTTACATGCTTCACAAATTAAAATGCAGTCATGTCGGATTTAAGTCACTCACATCTTCTGCACCAAAGAAAAAAATGTTATTGACTTCAAACAAGATTGACATAAATCACTAAAAAGATAGAAAAGCACAAAAATACAAAGGTTGCCATAAGGGGTGGATTTTAAGCGAAAGTTTACTTTAGGCAGATTGCCTTTAAGTGGATCACACAGTATACAGTGCTCATTTTCAGTTGCCAGTAACCCATACTTGAACTCTCATCTCATCTGATCCCTGCAACATTTGAATTTGGAAATGTTGGAAAAAGCTGACAGCTACTTGTGAGTAGAGAAAATTGTGTTCAAACTCTCCTTTCCTTTCGACAGTTATTTCATCGCCTGACAGGTCTCTCCAGAACATCATACATTTGTCAGATTTCTTCCATTTGTAAAACCATGTTTTGCGTTGTTGTTGTTTGTGTTTTTTGTTTGTTTTGTTTTATTTTCTCTGGGCAGTGGGTGTCCCACCAAAAAAATTATCTTTGTACAAAAAATCTCTAGAGCTGTGAGAACTGTGAAATTATGCTTTTGGTTATTTTTGTTCATACTAGATCAGTTCAAAAGCATTAAGTTAGAAATTATTATTGAACGGTTATCATCTTCCATATATGCTGTTATTCTCAATACATATTCAGCAACAAGAATTGAATATTATTTATTTCTCATGTTCATAGTATGTGTCACTGTATAGGCTACAGTGTGTTTCAGATGAACAATTCCATATCAATTAAATTGATAAAATTGTCAAGTCTTCCCAAAATATCAAATTGCCTACCATGATGTAATATGTTGTTTATTTCTTTCAAGAACAGAGTTTTTTTTTTCCTTTTTTTTCTGGTGCGAAAATTTTCAGCATCCTGGTAATAACAGAAAGATGTTTGATCCAACAGGTCAGACATTGAATGCAGTAACATCATGTCTGTCTCATGTAAATTTGATGTTAGTTCAATTTTTTAGCTTGGAACTTGTGATAATTGTGTCTCGTGACAGGACATATGTTAGTATAACAGCAACATGCCAGAAGTTGTACGTTTTTGTTTTTTTTTTAAGTAGGCCAGATTGTCTATAGCATTCAGACTCTGGCCGTTATGTAAAGGGCTGTCAAATTTCCTACTTTAGTAGAATTTCCTACTTTTTGGCTGTCAGTAATTTCTCTGTTGGCCCCAAGTCCAGTATTTACCATTAAACTAGTTCAGTTTTATGTGCTTCTTAAGAGTATGCCAGGAACTTTTCCATACTTTTTCATGTAGACAGGTTGACATCCATGTATGTCGTAGGAATGAAAGTTAGATATAGTATGTAAAACATTAAAATTTACAGCAACAAATAAAGTTGTTGTTTTTTTCTTGATTGATTTTTTATTAGAATTTGCTGAGGGCTGAAATGGGATCATCGTTAGGGAAGGGCTGTAATCTTAGCAGATCTGCTTTTTAAATTAAAACAAACCACAAATTCGGTAAATGTTATTCTGATGTGCGAACCGGCTCCTGGTAATTGACGCAGATGGTGTTGTATTCTTGTTTATACTATCTGGACCTGCACTGCTTCAGTGGCTGTTGAAGTTCGGAGGTTTTGTAATAGATTTTTAGCATAGAAGTCATGGAGGGGAGAAGGAAAAAAAGTAGTCATAATTATGATATCAGGTGCATTTGATATAACTGGTACTATGTTATTATATTTGTACTCTTCAAATATTATGCCGTGTTATATAATCCTGTGTTTTGTCGTAGACGGGAATTGCATAATATCTGGAACATAATAATGTCTTTGGTTTTTAACCCTTTGAACCCTGGTCATCAGTTCCTGAAAAACCCCAGTCCCTGGCCTTTAGGGCCGAGAACGCTTTCTTGTTTCATGTCCAATATCCTTTGTAAAGAGAAACCTAAAACACGAACATGGGCGATGGGCGCAGACATTTGTAATCACTTTGGCCCCAAATGACCTTGCCCCAAAATGACCTTGCCCCAAAACGACCTATTAGATATATTTTTCACCGTAGTGGACACGTAGAACTGGTGTGTGTCACACCGGTCTAATGTGCTGTTGGGAATTTGACACAGGAAAATCGACCAGCTGTAGGGTCCAGCACGTTAAGATGTTAACCAGCTTACCCTGAGTACTTCCAATGGTATTTCATAAAGATCACGGCATTCTTTTATATTTTTTCTGTTTGAAAACGCCACAGTTAAAATGTTCTTGTAACTTGTGTGTTTTTCATATTTTTGTCATTTCTCAACCGGTAATCAAAAGGTTAAAGTTAAATTATTTGTTACTCCCTGAAATAATTATGTTCATAAAGAATGTACTGAAAGTCAGGGCAGAGGAGAGAAATACTGACGATCACATACTTAGAAGGTGAATATCATTCATGTTTTTTTTTTCAAAATTGTTTGAAAAGTGTATTGGCTGAGATTGGTGTGTGATTACTGAGCTGGGGTCAAATATGTAAAGAAAGAGATAGATGGTATTGTGTTATACTGTACATGGATCATAATGTTTGCTGAAACTACATCCTAGGAGTCTTAAAGTTTGAGCGCTTGTTTGTTGTACTAAGATGTCTCTGCCTTCCAATGTTCATTCCAGCCCAGAGAACTGTCCATATTTATGTTATAAATATAAAACATAAAGATCTATTTATCTGAACAGTCCTCTTTGGTTGTTCCTTTTTCTTTTGTTGTTGTTGTTATTAGTATTATTGTTGTGTGTGTGTGTTTGTTGTTTTCATATTATATCTGTGTGTATTATAAGGAGAGGCAGGGAGGCGAGAATAAGAAGAAAAATATAGTGGGGAAAAGAAAGAGTTATATAAAGAGGGTAGGAGAAGATGGGAGAAAGAGATTTATAAAGAGGGTAGGACAAGGAGGAGATGGGAGAAACAAAGAGAGATTAATTTTGAGAGTAGGAGAAAGAATGAGAAGTTTATAAAGAGGGTGGGAGATAGAGAAATTCAGAAAGAGGACAGGAGAAGGTCGGAGAAAGAAGTTTATGAAGAGGATAGAAGTAAGAAAAATAGCTTTAGAAAGAGGGTAGGAAGGAAAAAGAAAAAGATTTAGAAAGAGTATAGGAGAAAGAACGAGAAGATTCATTAAGAGGGTAGGCGAAAGAAAGAGAAATATATTAAGAGCATCTAGCTATACTGGAGTGCGGATATGACGCCGCCTTAACCAAACACCCTGTGTCTCGCGAGCCAACCCTGGACGCCATGGCCATGGAGACGTTGCTATTTTGCTATGTTTGGCGTCCTTTACTACGCACGGAGTTAGTCACTATTCTGATCTATTGACCAGCCTCGACCATCTCTCTCTGTTCTCCGCTTCTCTTGGAGCGTCACTCAGCTTTAAGCCTGTCCATTCTCAGATGTTGTCTTCCCATCGTTTCTTCTGTCTGCCTTACCTTCTCACCCCGTGCACAGTGCCTTGCAGAAATGTCTTAGCAAGCCCCTGCGATCGTCTGACATGTCCATACCATTTCAGTTTCCGGTTTGTTTTGTTGTTGTTGTTGTTGTTGTTGTTGTTGTTGTTTTCACAATACGAGCATGAAAATGCGAAAATGTTCAAGTGATGAAGCAACAAACGTGAGGAATGAATAGTTTTTAAATTTGGCGTAGAAAAGAGATTGCCTAAAAATTGTTGCTTCACACAAAAAAGCGTGAAAATCTGGCCACACCACCAAATGTTGCCTCTCGTAGGTTTTAGTTAAGTGGCCTTGACAGGTCGGGGTCATAGTGCACTTCAGCTTTTTATACTTTACTGAGGCAGAGAAAAGCCAAATGACGTAAATGCTTATGTAAATAAATAATATAGATACCAAACAAAGAAGTAAATATAAATAATGATAATAATTAAATATAAATAATGATAAAAAAGTAAATATAAATAATGATAACTAAATGAATAATCAAAATAAGAAATAAATCAATTAGTAAATAGAATAAATAATCGTTTATAGATAAATTAATTAACTAAAAGCACCTTAGAAAATGAATAAATAAGCAACTGCATGTGTGTATAAATAAAGAGGTTAAGAACTAAGATAGGGGATAGCTCCCTTACTCTTGGAAACCCGCATCAAAAGGCAAAGTTTTCCAAAATAATCCATTGACATCAAATACAAGAAGGCAAACACCAGATCCGATTCTCCTGCGTTTATTTGTGCAAAGTTCACAGTGCGGTCAGTAGTTCTCAAGTCTCTAAGGCTGGTCAGTATCCAAGGCTTGGAAGGCAGTTTCATTATCGGCCTGGTCTGGTCCGAGTAATTCACTTGGGAGAATTTTGAAATGAGCACATATTACTGTGAAATTCTGCACTGGAAGCGTTGTGACAATGGAAGTTAGGCGTATGCCTTTGAATGAAAAGTATAGAGGGTTTGAATCCCATAAGAGAAAATGGGGAATACATGTATTAGAATTGGCTCTTTCAGTAGATGTAAATGTCATTTAGCATCTTGGATAGGCAAGTCTGACGTTTAGTCTTCTCAGATATGGATGAAACTATTCGGAGGTCCACCGTGTAGTTTAGTTTACATACGTAAAAGTAGAAGAACCCTTGGCAGTTGAAGATCGGCTCAAGAATAGGTGGAAACGCCACTATAGGGATCGAATTTTCAAACAAATTCAAAACCCCCTCTCAAATTTCTTCTGTTTAGCCTAGGCGCATACTCAGAGCTGAGATAAGCCCAGTCTTTGGATTAAATTAAAGACCACATGTAAATACCTTTAGTAAATAAAAGGAAGTGTCTATTTATGCGACTGGGTCGATCTTGAACATTCACCACCCGCTCGTCGGACCTACATGTTAGCGTTAAGGTGGACTTGCCCTGGTCGAGGGTCCCAGCAGGTTATGCCAGTGGGGTGGTCCAGTTCATTTTAATCATTAGAAAAAAAGAAGAAGAACTGGTGAGTAAGGGAGAGGATTTTCTTTGTTTGCCGACACGTGGGACATCGCTCGTGATTTTTCCGTTATCGTGGATAACGTTCTGAGATTTGTCGTGTAAATAGACTCGGCCTAAACAAAAACAGCCTGTAGTTTCAGAAAGGTTATCGGTCTGAATATTCATAGTGAATGTAATTTGCAAGCTAATTTTACTGGTCATAACACACCTGCTCATCTCAAAGACTTTTGCTATCTGATAGATATACATGTACTTGATTTGTACTGCTCATCAGAAAAACTTTGCGAGATATGTCTAAGATGTGTATCAGACTCTCAGTGCTAGATGTGTGCAGGATGTTTATCAGAATTCCAACGTTACAGGCTATCTATCATCAAGTCAGTTTCTGTCT
>JBCAUA010065195.1:0-10000 GCA_038406235.1 Peronia verruculata
TCTATCTATCTATCTATCTATCTATCTATCTATCTATCTATCTATCTATCTATCTATCTATCTATCTATCTATAGCGTCAATGACCTCAGTGCCATAGACGAGGAAACTATCCCATTGCGAGTGGACGCTACTGGACAGGTCACCTGGAACCCTCCTGGACTGCTGACGGTCAGCTGTGAGATGGACATCACCTATTTTCCTTTCGACCATCAGACCTGTGCATTACAAGTCACCAGCTTCGGCTACACAATACAGGTAGGTCTACGACGTGCTTATTCTCAAAACTGTTGACATAATTAAATAATAAAACATAAATAAATATTTATAAATAAATATTAATAAATATTAAAAGTAGGCATTATAAAGGAGGTAATGAGCTAAATAAGTAATTAATTGTTCTGGCAAAAAGAAAACAACTAATAAAAGGGATAATATTGAAAAGTAATAAATAAATAATGCGTAAATAATTAAGCATATAAAGGAAGAAACATATTAATACATAATATAAAGTTAAGTTTAAAAGCAATGGTAAATGATCTATAAGCGTGACGATATCATGGATGTTATCTTTACTTTCCACAGGAACTGGACATCAAGGTGTATGGAGATGGCGTCAAGCTGACCTATTTCCAAGAAGACGGGGAGTGGGACTTGCTGGATAACTGGAACGAGAGGACGACCTTCACCGAGGATGGGTACGAGTACGCCAAGGTAAGCAATGTTATCAGTTCTCAAGTTGTCCCGAAAGCATAGCATAATGCAGATGTTACAGCCACTGCTAGATCTACTGTTGTTGCTGTTCTTGGTACAGTTATCATACGGCTTTTCATTTCTATAGAAACACTACTTATTCTGCGATTACCACTTGGCTAGTTATTGTTATAGAAAAACTGACTTTGCTTTTACCACTAGGATTGCTAATGTGCGGTGCTGTTCATAATTGCTGTTCCGAACAGGTGAACAGCTGGAAATCCCCGGCCCAGTCTAATTTTAGTAGGGGGTACAAACGCTCCAAACTGTTCACTACTACGACACAGAAAAAAGCAAATGCACGGGACCAGTGACAATAATTATTGTTCTTGAATCTCTTGGTGGAGAGGTAATAAATATCACTGTGTGTTCTATTCTTAGAAAAGGGTACAAACATATCCGCGGGGACTTCCAGGTTATTGCTTAGTCGAATATGAACTATTACCATTAAGCCGGTTGTTACTGTTGATATAGAAGTTACCACTAGACGTTGCAAGTGCTCTGTTAAGCTCTGCTGTATAGTGCTATTCCCATATTAGCTGAATAAAGTCTGAGTTACTGAATAGTCCTTTTGCGGTTACTATTGCAGGCGAGTTATTGTCATAGAAATATTTCTTTTGTTTTATCATAAGGCTGGTTATTGTTATAAACACAGTCATTTTGCGGTTATCATTAAGCTAGTTACTGTTACAGAGATGTTGGTTTTTCACTTCCATTGAGCCTGCGAGTATTGATTTTTATCTTTGCATCAAGCCTGATATTGTTATCATTCACTTTGCAATAATCATAGATCTTGCCATAATTATTGTTATAGTAATCATTGTTATCCTTACAATCGTTTTAATGCCGGTGTTATCTTTGAATGTTACAGATCTATCGTTACCTTTATACCTTCCTGTAAGACTTCCTGTAAGACTGAACTTATTATTGTATTTTGTTTTAAGGATCATCTTCCGGCCTAGTTAATTTAATTTTCTTCCATTTGGGGAGCAGAAGCCCAACCGTACGAAGTGATCAGATAGAAGTTTTTGAGGAAAACACAGCAAAACAAAAACAGCATTTCATTATACCCTTGTTATTTTATGATAAAATTAGGCTCATTTTTTGCTTATTTGTTCGTTTGCTTTTGGAAAAGCAAAGGAATGAGGAGTAAAAGGCTAACAGTGCAGGGTGCATAACGATAACAGAAGAAAATGCCATACATTTTTAATCATCATTTAAACTAACTGCGACTACACCCTTGCATGCTCTATCTCGGCACAGGTCAGTTTCTTCTTCTACATGCAGCGCAAGCCGCTCTTCTATGGGTTAAACATGTTGTTGCCCGTCATCATCAACTCTTTCCTCACCATCTTCGTCTTCGTCCTTCCTGCTGACAGCGGAGAGAAGATCGGCTACTGTCTGACCGTCTTACTGGCCTTCATGGTCATCCTGACCCTCATAGCGACCGACCTGCCCACAACGGCCAAGTACACCTCCATACTGGGTAAGTAACGTAGTAGACAGTTACCCTTATCTTGGCCCAGTTTTATTCTGTCAGTAAGAAATAAATCTCTGTGTGGGACATAAACAGTCATAAAGTAAAGGGTAGCAATGGATTATGTAATCAGGCAGATTCATGTTTTGGGAAAACCGGAGTTTAGCTATTGACCTTGGAGACATTTTTCATTTACTTGGTAAGCTGGTTCTTTTGCTGAGACAGTAAAATGTCCTCCCTTGTAAATATGGCTGGATGCGTGAGATACACAAAAGGAGAAAAGGTTGACTTAATACCATATTATTCCTTTCCGTTCCTCAAATAGTTTATAACCTAACAACAACTGGTGAACGAATCGGCTATGGGACTTTTTTTCCCTATTCACTTTGTAACATGTGAATAAGGTTATTAAATAATAATAATGATAAAAAATTCACTTTGCTAATGGCAGTTTTGATAATGATTTAGATATGATCTTCAAGAGAGAAATAAGACATATTTCGGGATTTGTGGTTTAAGTTCCACCAGCCTGAAATGCAGATCCAGTCTGTTTCCTTGGCAAAGTTTCTGGTCTTTACTGAAAATAGGATGTAAGTCGATGTTCCTGGTCACTTAAAAAGATTCACAAATCAGCAAACAAAATAAAAGACATGGAATACAGATCAGATAATGAGATAGAGAAATAAAGGGAATAGATAGTACTTGAACTGATAAACATACAGACAGAATGCCATATATGGTCATCAACATATTAAAGGCGAAACAGACACACTTCAGAGCACACTGATTGTTATTAATATCATTTTTGCCGTGATGTGAAATTAGAACTGCTCATCTGCTAGAATAGACATGCAGTCCATATTCAAAACGTCTGTTTTATGCACGCCTACAACCACATTTACTTCCCGATTTGTACTTGCTTACTTCTTCCAGTAGGCGTTGCCTGTTACTCCCTCAAAGACAGAAGAGGCAAATTATATTATGAATAACAACTAGCCTTTCTATCTGACGTATAGTCAGATAAAGAGACAAACAGTCTCATTAAAAATAGTACAAGAAACACTCCAACTGACAAAGATAAAAAAAAAAAAAAATACTGGACGGATAGGGCGACATGTTACCAGCTAAATAGACAATATGAAATATACTTTAGAAAAATATCATGACGTCAATATCATGTTGGTCATCCCGAAAACAGACACTGTCATGCTTTTATTATTCAAACACACTAACAATAATTTATCAGTTACTGTCATACACATGCATATCCAGACACCCATCCTCTTCTCGATTCGAACTTGTTAAGCTGTTCCTACAGGCGTTACCTGTTACTCCCACAGAGACACCTACACCTGTTACTCATGCAAGGCTGAGTGCTCACTTCATTTCTGTGCCGGCACAGACCAGTACATGTGGTCCACCTCACTAAAGTTGTTCTTGCTAGACCAGCGGAGGCAGCGCTTCACTAAATACTCGCCTGTACATAATATTAGCTAACTACAATTGTTATGATTCAATATATACCTATCACTTCCTAACCCCGTATTATAGATGTTGGAAATATGAATATGCAATATCCGACATACATTGGAACATAATGTACACTTGATCATCGCAATATGTAACCATTGCAGATTGTATAACTTTCAGATAACTAGCAAAGTTCCTACTCACCAAGTGTAGATAAATAATAATATTAATTGGTATAATTATCGTATATAAAGTTGCAATCCTATGTTAATTGACTGTCAAAGCTAATGTAAATGCGTCCTTCATGTTTTCCAGCAATAAGTATGGCCGAGTTACCATTCTACAATAAACATATACCGTCTGTTAGTCATTTCTAAATGAATAATATATCCAGAACAGTAACAATAATAATAAAGGGTATTTGCACAACTCCTTATTCCGAAGCACTTAAAAAAAAAAACAACAACAACAACAACAGTGTTTTACAGCCACGTACGTTATAATATCAATACATACAGATTCAAAGCATAAATCATCCATAAAGTACACATACTCATGACATGGTATGTAAACATAATCCAGAGACATGTTATACTCTCATACAAAATCATATAACACAAGCCAGACACGCACCTTTATGTTGTAAACGTGGCTGACAACCACCTCGAGGAAATAACTGTAATGATCACTCTGGCAGCTGCTTGTTCATTCAGTTATTATTATTTTTTTCAATGATGCTCACCAGATGATTTTAGCTTTGAAGAGTAAAAAAAAAGTATACTGGATTTGAATTCTCAATTAAAAATCTCTTATAACTGAATGCTTTACCTTCATATTTGGGGATGTGGGAGGGAAAAATGAGAAAATAACCAAGACAACTGGCTGTATGTTTCTGGAGGCTGCAAAAGGGGATAGCAGTATTCACACAAGTTGATGCGGTAGACATTTTTCAGCACGAGGACAAAAAAAGTTACCACTTTTTTGTATTCAGTCTTGGTTTTTTGGTACGAGAAAGCAATGCAGTGGTCTGAGGGGAAAGTGCTATGATGATACATCGAGGTTTTATAGGCTAGGCAGGCTGCATACTTTTCTTTTCATGGACGTGTAAGATAAACTTCATCGTCATCTACCACTATTATCCCCATACATTTTATGTAAATATTCACCGCAGTGGTTACTTGTTGCCATATAATATAAGAATATTATACATTTTAATGTTAAGTATATAGGTAGGTTACTTCTTGGTCCCAGTAGGGATTCCCAGAACTGTAGATTGCTATGGTTCTGATATGACCCATACCTACTTCCCAAAATTATTACTATCCTCTGGATTCTGAACAAGTCATCATTCATTCCGAGAATTGTAAATTCATAATCAGTTCCCATTATGTAGCTCGGATCAAGGTGTAAATCTATTCCCCGAACAAGACATTACCGTAGTCCAAACCATGTTTTGCTCTAGTTATGGTCAATCTGTTTCTATATAAATCTGTCCCCAGTGATTCTGATGATTTATAAGCTTATACATCTGTCCCCAATGATTCAAATATCATAATAATTTGTCCCCACACGTTCTCATCATGATATTAAACTGGTTTCCAGAATATATTTTACTCCGATCATAATATGACCTATAGTAATTGTCCAGAACCGTACAAGGTCTTGGTTTTGATGTGGTTAAAAAAAAGGAACTATCTACCATAGCTCAATATTACAGGGACTTTAGCAACGATATAAATCTGACTTACAATACATTGTCACGGTTCCGATTTGAGATAAATCTACACTGCGTCTTTCTAGTGATATCCAAAATGTGTGCTCAGAATTGTACTTTGTAGTGTTCAGATATAAGTTTATTTATTCCCAGCAATGTACGCTGTTTATGTTCGGATACCGTATGACTTAAATATAGTGTCTTTTCAAGAACTGATGTAATTCTGATTTCCAGAACTTTACATTGCTGTGGTTCTGATTATGGGTGGACTCTCCGTCGTTCTCTCCATCTTTGTGCTGGAGGTCTACTTCCGTCCGGAAGACAAGCCAATCCCCAACTACATTCGCCACTTGACCTTGCTGGGAATGCGTCTTTGCTGCTGGGAGGGATGTATTTGTAAGAGACGGGTACAGCCGGTGGAAAGTCGTCAGAATTCAGTCAAAGGCAAAGGTGAGTAGAAACTTATGGACTGAACCACGCCCATCTCTTCGGCCTTCAGCTGATGTGAATGACAGAAAGAGAGAGAAAAAAAGGAGAGTAAGAAGGGAATAAGCGAGAATAAAATCTAGAAAAGAGGATGAGGAGAAAAAGTGAACAAAAAAGACAGGCGGGGAGGGGGGATCAGAAAGAACGAGAGAGTGAAAGATAGAAGAAAGATAGAGAGTGGAAGACATAAAGGAGGCACAGAGAAAGCGAGAGGGAAGGGGGTTAGGGGGAGAAACGAAACCTAGACAAGAGAGAGGGAATGACTGGAGTTGAAAGGCAGAGAAGAAAATGAAAGAGCAGAGAGGAAAATGAAAGAAAAAAAAATAAGAAAGACAGAGGAGACTGAGACAAAAAAAAAAAAAAAAGATAAAGGGAAAGGGAAAGGGAAGGGGAATAAAAGAGGAGAAATACAGAGAAAGATAACAGAATGAGAGAAGGCGAAAGCATGAAAGAAGTAGAGTAAACGTGTAATCGTAAAAGTTCAACTTATGAAAGAGAAAGCAAGCAGATTCAGGAATGAGAAACATAACAAAACAAAGACAAACAAACAAACAAAACAGGACAAGACAAAACATAAAGCTTCATTTAACAATAGCTTCTGACTCGCTGGAATACCTACATAGACCAAAGAGAAGAGCAAGAGAAACAACAAGGGGGAAAATGACAGCCAAAAGTAACAGAAGAGAAAACTGTTAACATTGTAAGGTCTCAGTGGAGAACTATACAGATGTTAAGCTGGCCCACTTGAGGAGGATATCAGCACTCATAAACTATAGACTATATGTGGACTCTTGATAGTCCTCTGTAGTAGCTCTGATGAACTGAAGCTCTCCCTTGCTGAGAAATGAACAGAGCGTTCTATTTCCTTGCTCTCAAAATTCTGTGATGCACAAAGTGTGTTTTAGTCGTTTCTTACTGAACTAACAATTGAGTCTTATTTGTGGGACTTTGCAGGCACACATGCTTTCTCTGGGAGGTCTGAGTTACCTAATTATGCTATTATATATCTACTAAATTTCCTGGATTCACGCGTGCCATACTCATGGTGCTTTAAATCTTTGCAAGCAAAGGCTGGGGATATATTATCTGACATGCCATTCAAGCAATGAGAAATTTGAAAAAATAATAAAGAAATGTAATCTTGTAAATTCAACTTTTTTAAAAACATTTCAGAATAATATATATGATGACGTGATATGATTTTCACAGAGTATAGGTGGGGAGATCAAACACATTTATACCTTTCTCCACCATTTCACTACGAAATTTGTAAAACATTTTCTTGCCAACATAAAAGTATAACAAATCACATCAAACCGTTTGGGAAGACAGATCTCTTGCCATTTGGATGGCAGCTTTTATCAAGTTCATAATATATACGTACATAATTTTATTTTATAGGTTTGAATTTTATAAGTTTTCATTAATTTATATGTCCCAGTAGGTACAGCATTTCAACGTTTCATATATGTTGTGGTGACCTGAGATATTACTGGTATTCTTATTAAGTCTGGGCTAGAGCTTCATATCCATAATGTGACATACAGGTGTAGATCTTTTGGTTTGGATTAGAATTTAACGCCTTATCGGTACGATCATGGCTGTATTTGGCCTAACATGGTGTAAGACTTTTTGTAAGATAATAATGGACATTAAGAGATGTATATACTGTGAGGAATCAAAACAGTATAAAGGAGAGAACGGTCTATATAAAAATATATCGTATATGTAAAAATATACCATATTAAATTTGAAAACACGCGATCTGCTTTGTGATCTTAGCGCATGAAATATCTCTAACCATGTTCATTCGAGATGACGCCGATTGCAGGTAATAACATCACAATATTCTGCGGTTGAAAGCGCCTTGGTCAGGTTACAATTCACCAAAATAAATCAACCGAATGACATTACGGTATTCTTCAAAATAATCCCTAATCCAGGGCTTACAGAGTAAGGCAAGAGCGGTGGATGGTATTTGTATAATTGTAGCCCAAGCCCATTAATGCCAAGGGAGGTCACATTCTAGAACTTTGACTCTTCTGTCATTCCCATCAAGTACAAAATCTTATCTCATTTGGTAATTAAATTGTGATCTATTTATCTCTCCCACCAAGCTCACAACCGGTTCCGTAAACTTTTGGGAAAACGTTGTAACATTAGAACAAACATTAGATCTATGACGTGTCGGCAAACATGAAGCCTACACAGGAAAATCTTGAACTTTGTGAATTTGTCCCTCTCACTAGAGAGTTTTTCAGCTACTTACTACGACCCTCGTCCTGCAGGACTCGGCATAATCCCAGGTATATAAGTGGGGACTGGTATTTGACCAGCCCTATTACTTCCCTTTGTCAGACACAAGGGATGTTGAACAAACTATGTAATTAGGAGATTCTTTTCTTATTTTGATTTGATCGACTGCTCGTTAAGGAAGAAACAATAAACTTGTTACGATAACAGAAAACACTTTCCCTACACCCATGAATTGCTCAGGATTTGACATAATTTACTTTTCAAGTACAGACCTTATAAAGGATTATTTTTCTTCGATACTGTGCCTGTTCAACATCCCCAGTGTGTGACAAATCAAATACTGGTCACAAACAATTCCTGTGGTTTATTATTCTTTCTTATTGTTGTATTTTTTCATGGTCTTTTTTTTTTCTCTTGTCATCTTCTTCTTATTTGAATTTTCCTGTGATGGAATGGGAGCATAGCTCTCTAGTCTGGTTCAAGTCAGATATCAGGCTGCCTGTCTGCCATTATCGTTGTTTGTGTACATTGTTCCATTAGTTGAAAGAGAAATGGAATCCACCATTTCAACTTTCGGTTCTGATTATTTTTCCACTCCGGGGAGGTTGGGGGGGGGAGGTTGGGGGGGGGGGAGGCTACCTTGTGACGTCCAGGCGTTGAAAGCGTACATAAAGATATCAAAGCATACAGAAAACCAAACAAAACTGGTGGTCGTGGTGGCTGTGCGGTCAGAGGTCTGCTATTCAGCGAATACCTTACCGAACCGGTTCGAATCTCTGATCCTACATCATACATACAGAAATACTGGCATTTTTACCAATGAAGCAATGATTCCCTGGTTTCATGGGTAAGGAAATTCAACACCTAACTTTCGTATGTAAGCTACTGCGCATGAAACAACTCTTGGCACATCGGATGAAGAGTATGCTAAGGTGCGGCGCCGTCCTGCAGAATTTCCAAATTCTAATCTTCTACTCACAAATTCATGTCACCAAAACCAGGACAGGCACTTAAAACTAAAATACATGTAATCATATTTTCTAAGATCTGAAAGACTACATGCAAAGTTAACAAGAAGAAGAAGAAGAAGAAGAAGAAGAGCAACAACAACAGCAACAACAAATATCAAAACATTAAAGCCTATGTAACTACCTGGTCTGCCATATAGTTTCTAGTAGATTCACTCATTTCTAACGCTGGTCTGATGGAGGATCTATATTATGTTTGTCTTGATGCCTAGATCTATTTGCCTCTATTAAAAATGATAATGTGGTTATAAGTCTTATGCTTCTCGATCGATTCTTCACAGACCGACTCGAGGCATGGGGTCATTCAAACAAAGTCGGTATGGAAAATAAATGGTTAAACAGCAACAAAACAACACCAATAACAAATTCTATCCGTCGAAAATCAATCGGCCTATTAATGTTAACAACGGGCACGCGACATAGGGAGAAACTCGGCCAACGGATGTGCTTTCTGTTGTTATATTATATCATGTTGAGTACTTGATGAACTTTAGAGAGACACCTCACCCAGGCCTCCAGCAGCAGGATCTCCTACTTCATGTGTTGGTTAATGAACCCCTCGAGCGTGCTCTTTAACATCTTAACTGTAACCCTAAGGAGGCTTGAATTTGAACAATCGCATAACGAAATGTTTACGTCATTCATATTGTCACAACATTTCGACAATATTATCGTTTTCTAGTCCGGTTTACAAGAGCAGAAAAAAAAGCCAAGGAGAGGAGTCCCGAGGCAATTTCTATTTCACGATGATTTTCAGTATCAGATCAACTAAAAAAAAGAGCGAATTGACCTTTGCACTGTTTTTTTTTTTTTTTAAT